>JARWAU010000080.1:0-315321 GCA_029958995.1 Bombus sonorus
AACATCATATGGTATTACGTTATAACGTATACCGTTATGTGGCATTACGTTATAACGTGTAACGTACTGTAGCATTTCTTTGGAACGTATAACATCATATGGCATTACGTTATAACGTATAACGTCATATGGTATTACGTTATAACGTATATCGTTATATAGTATTACGTTATAACGTATAACGTTGTATAGTATTACTTTATAACGTATAACGTCATATGGTATTTCGTTGTAACGTGTAACGTACTATAGCATTTCTTTATAACGTATAACATCATATGGTATTACGTTATAACGTATAACGACATATGGTATTACGTTATAACGTATACCGTTATATAGTATTACGTTATAACGTATAACGTCATTGGTATTTCGTTATAACGTGTAGCGTACTATAGCATTTCCCTATAACTTATAACGTCATATGGTATTACGTTATAACGTATAACGTTATATAGTATTACGTTATAACGTGTAACGTACTGTAGCATTACTTTGGAACGTATAACATCATATGGTATTACGTTATAACGTATAACGTCATATGGTATTACGTTATAACGTATATCGTTATACAGTATTACGTTATAACGTATAACGTTATATAGTATTACGTTATAACGTATAACGTCATTGGTATTTCGTTATGACGTGTAGCGTACTATAGCATTTCCCTATAACGTATAACGGCATATGGTATTACGCTATAACGTGTAACGTACTATAGCATTTCCTTATAACGTATAACGTCATATGGTATTACGTTGACGTATAACGTTATATGGTATTACGTTATAACGTATAACGTCAGATGGTATTACGTTATAACGTATAACGTTATATAGTATTACGTTATAACGTGTAACGTTATATAGTATTACGTTATAACGTATAACGCTATATAGTATTACATTATAACGTGTAACGTTATATGGTATTACGTTATAACGTATAACGTCATAAGGTATTACGCTATAACGGATAATGTTATATAGTATTAGGTTATAACGTAGAACGTTATAAAGTATTACGTTATAACGTATAACGTCATATGGTATTTCGTTATAACGTGTAACGTACTATAGCATTTCTTTATAACGTATAACATCATATGGTATTACGTTATAACGTATAACGTCATATGGTATTACGTTATATCGTGTAACGTACTATAGCATTTCCTTATAACATATAACATCATATGGTATTACGTTATAACGTATAACGACATATGGTATTACGTTATAACGTATAACGTTATATAGTATTTCGTTATATCGAGTAACGTACTATAGCATTTCCTTATAAAGTGTTACGTCATATGGTATTACGTTATAACGTATAACGTCATAAGCTATTACGTTATAACGTATAACGTTATAAAGTATTACGTTATAACGTATAACGTCATATGGTATTTCGTTATAACGTATAACGTCATATGGTATTACGTTATATCGTGTAACGTACTATAGCATTTCCTTATAACGTATAACATCATATGGTATAACTTTATAACGTATAACGTTGTTTTGTATTACGTTATAACGTATAACGTTATATAGCATTACGTTATAACGTGTAACGTACTGTAGCATTTCTTTGGAACGTATAACATCATATGGTATTACGTTATAACGTATAACGTCATATGGTATTACGTTATATCGTGTAACGTACTATAGCATTTCTTTATAACGTATAACATCATATGGTATTACGTTATAACGTATAACGTCATATGGTATTACGTTATATCGTGTAACGTACTATAGCATTTCCTTATAACGTATAACATCATATGGTATAACTTTATAACGTATAACGTTGTTTAGTATTACGTTATAACGTATAACGTTATATAGCATTACGTTATAACGTGTAACGTACTGTAGCATTTCTTTGGAACGTATAACATCATATGGTATTACGTTATAACGTATAACGTCATATGGAATTACGTTATAACGTATAACGTTATATAGTATTACGTTATAACGTATAACGCTATATAGTATTACGTTATAACGTGTAACGTTATATCGTATTACGTCATAACGTATAACGTCATAAGGTATTACGCTCTAACGTATAATGTTATATAGTATTAGGTTATAACGTATAACGTTATGTGGTATTACGTTATAACGTGTAACGTACTGTAGCATTTCTTTGGAACGTATAACATCATATGGTATTACGTTATAACGTATAACGTCATATGGTATTACGTTATATCGTGTAACGTACTATAGCATTTCTTTATAACGTATAACATCATATGGTATTACGTTATAACGTATAACGGCATATGGTATTACGTTATAACGTGTAACGTACTATAGCATTTCCTTATAACGTATAACGTCATATGGTATTACGTTAACGTATAACGTTATATGGTATTACCTCATAACGTATAACGTCAGATGGTATTACGTTATAACGTATAACGTTATATAGTATTACGTTATAACGTATAACGTTATGTGGTATTACGGTATAACGTATAACGTTATATAGTATTACGTTATAACGTGTAACGTACTGTAGCATTCCTTTATAACGGATAGCGTCATATGGTATTACGTTAAAATGTATAACGTTATATAGTATTACGTTTTAACGTATAACGTTATATAGTATTACGTTATAACGTATAACGTCATATGGTATTACGTTATAACGTATAACGTTATATAGTATTACGTTATAACGTATAACGTCATATGGTATTACGTTATAACGTATAACGTTATATAGTATTACGTTATAACGTATAACGTCATTGGTATTTCGTTATAACGTGTAGCGTACTATAGCATTTCCCTATAACGTATAACGGCATATGGTATTACGTTATAACGTGTAACGTACTATAGCATTTCCTTATAACGTATAACGTCATATGGTATTACGTTATAACGTATAACGTACTGTAGCATTTCTTTGGAACGTATAACATCATATGGTATTACGTTATAACGTATAACGTCATATGGTATTACGTTATAACGTATGACGTTATATAGTATTACGTTATAACGTATAACGTCATTGGTATTTCGTTATAACGTGTAGCGTACTATAGCATTTCCCTATAAAGTAAAACGGCATATGGTATTACGTCATAACGTGTAACGTACTATAGCATTTCCTTATAACGTATAACGTCATGTGGTATTACGTTATAAAGTATAACGTTATATGGTATTACGTTATGACGTGTAACGTTATATAGTAATACGTTATAACTTAGAACGTTATATCGTATTACGTTATAACGTGTAACGTACTATAGCATTTCTTCATAACGTATAACGTCATATGGTATTACGTTATAACGTATAACGTCATATGGTATTACGTTATAACGTATAACGTTATATAGTATTACGTTATAACGTATAACGTTATGTGGTATTACGTTATAACGTATAACGTTATATAGTATTACGTTATAACGTATAAAGTCATAAGGTATTACGTTATAACTTATAACGTCAAAGGGCATTACGTTATAACGTGTAACGTACTATAGCATTTCCTTATAACGTATAACATCATATGGTTACGTTATAACGTATATCGTTATATGGTATTACGTTATAACGTATAACGTCATATGGTATTACGTTATAACGTCTAACGTTATATAGTATTACGTTATATCGTGTAACGTACTATAGCCTTTCCTTATAACGTATAACATCATATGGTATTACGTTATAACGTATAACGTTATATAGTATTACGTTATAACGTATAACGTTATATAGCATTACGTTATCACGTGTAACGTACTATAGCATTTCTTTATAACGTATAACATCATATGGTATTACGTTATAACGTATAACGTCATATGGTATTACGTTATAACGTATAACGTTATATAGTATTACGTTATAACGTGTAATGTTATATAGCATTACGTTATAGCGTGTAACGTACTATAGCATTTCTTTAGAACGTATAACATCATACGGTATTACGTTATAACGTATAACGTCATATGGTATTACCTTATAACGTATAACGTTATATAGTATTACGTTATATCGTGTAACGAACTATAGCATTTCCTTATAACGTATAACATCATATGGTATTACGTTATAACGTATAACGTCATATGGTATTACGTTATAACGTATAACGTTATATAGTATTACGTTATAACGTATAATGTTATATAGCATTACGTTATAACGTATAACGTTATATAGTATTACGTTATAACGTATAACAGTATATAGTATTACGTTATAACGTATAACGTTATATAGTATTACGTTATATCGTGTAACGAACTATAGCATTTCCTTATAACGTATAACATCATATGGTATTACGTTATAACGTATAACGTTATATAGCATTTCCTTATAACGTATAACGTCATATGGTATTACGTTATAACGTATAACGTTATATGGTATTACGTTATAACGTATAAGGTCAGATGGTATTACGTTATAACGTATAACGTTATATAGTATAACGTTATAACGTATAACGTTATGTGGTACTACGTTGTAACGTATAACGTTATATAGTATTACGTTATAACCTATAAAGTCATAAGGTATTACGTTATAACTTATAACGTCAAATGGTATTACGTTATAACGTGTAACGTACTATAGCATTTCCTTATTACGTGTAACGTCATATGGTGTTACGTTATAACGTACAACGTTATATAGTATTACGTTATAACGTATAACTTTACATAGCATTACGTTATAACGTGTAACGTACTATAGCATTTCCTTATAACGTGTAACGTCGTATGGTATTACGTTATAACGTAAAACGTTATATAATGTTACGTTATAACGTATAACGCTATATAGTATTACGTTATAACGTGTAACGTTATATGGTATTACGTTATAACGTATAATGTCAAAAGGTATTACGCTATAACGTATAATGTTATATAGCATTAGGTTATAACGTAGAACGTTATGTGTTATTACGTTATAACGTGTAACGTCATGTGGTATTACGTTATAACGTCTAACGTTATATAGTATTACGTTATATCGTGTAACGTACTATAGCCTTTCCTTATAACGTATAACATCATATGGTATTACGTTATAACGTATAACGTTATATGGTATCACGTTATAACGTATAACGTTATATAGTATTACGTTATAACGTATAACGTCATATGGTATTTCGTTATAACGTGTAACGTACTATAGCATTTCCCTATAACGTATAACGTCATATGGTTTTACGTTATAACGTATATCGTTATATAGTATTACGTTATAACGTATAACGTCATATAGCATTACGTTATAACGTGTAACGTACTATAGCATTCCTTTATAACGTATAACATCATATGGTATTACGTTATAACGTATAACGTCATATGGTATTACGTTATAACGTCTAACGTTATATAGTATTACGTTATATCGTGTAACGTACTATAGCCTTTCCTTATAACGTATAACATCATATGGTATTACGTTATAACGTATAACGTTATATAGTATTACGTTATATCGTGTAACGTACTATAGCCTTTCCTTATAACGTATAACATCATATGGTATTACGTTATAACGTATAACGTTATATGGTATTACGTTATAACGTGTAACGTACTATAGCATTCCTTTATAACGTATAACATCATATGGTATTAATTGATAACGTATAACGTCATATGGTTTTACGTTATAACGTATAACGGTATATAGTATTACGTTATAACGTATAACGATATATGATATTACGTTATAACGTATAACTTCATATGGTATTACGTTATAACGTGTAACGTACTATAGCATTTCCTTATAACGTATAACGTCATATGGTATTACGTTATAACGTATAACGTCATATGGTATTACGTTATAACGTATAACGTTATATAGTATTACGTTATAACGTATAACGTCATATGGTATTTCGTTATAACGTGTAAGGTACTATAGCATTTCCCTATAACGTATAACGTCATATGGTATTACGTTATAACGTCTAACGTTATATAGTATTACGTCATATCGTGTAACGTTCTATAGCCTTTCCTTATAACGTATGACATCATATGGTATTACGTTATAACGTATAACGTTATATAGTATTACGTTATAACGTATAACGTTATATAGCATTACGTTATCACGTGTAACGTACTATAGCATTTCTTTATAACGTATAACATCATATGGTATTACGTTATAACGTATAACGTCATATGGTATTACGTTATAACGTATAACGTCATATGGTATTACGTTATAACGTGTAACGTACTATAGCATTTCCTTATAACGTATAACGTCATATGGTATTACGTTATAACGTATAACGTCATATGGTATTACGTTATAACGTCTAACGTTATATAGTATTACGTTATATCGTGTAACGTTCTATAGCCTTTCCTTAGAACGTATAACATCATATGGTATTACGTTATAACGTATAACGTTATCTAGTATTACGTTATAACGTATAACGTTATATAGCATTACGTTATAACGTGTAACGTACTATAGCATTTCTTTATAACGTATAACATCATACGGTATTACGTTATAACGTATAACGTCATATGGTATTACGTTATAACGTATAACGTTATATAGTATTACGTTATAACGTATAACAGTATATAGTATTACGTTATAACGTATAACGTTATATAGTATTACGTTATATCGTGTAACGTACTATAGCATTTCCTTATAACGTATAACATCATATGGTATTACGTTATAACGTATAACGATATATAGCATTTCCTTATAACGTATAACGTCATATGGTATTACGTTATAACGAATAACGTCATATGGTATTACGTTATAACGTATAACGTTATATAGTATTACGTTATAACGTGTAATGTTATATAGCATTACGTTATAGCGTGTAACGTACTATAGCATTTCTTTAGAACGAATAACATCATACGGTATTACGTTATAACGTATAACGTCATATGGTATTACGTTATAACGTATAACGTTATATAGTATTACGTTATAACGTATAACAGTATATAGTATTACGTTATAACGTATAACGTTATATAGTATTACGTTATATCGTGTAACGTACTATAGCCTTTCCTTATAACGTATAACATCATAAGGTATTACGTTATAACGTATAACGTTATATAGTATTACGTTATAACGTATAACGTTATATAGCATTACGTTATCACGTGTAACGTACTATAGCATTTCTTTATAACGTATAACATCATATGGTATTACGTTATAACGTATAACGTCATATGGTATTACGTTATAACGTATAACGTTATATAGTATTACGTTATAACGTGTAATGTTATATAGCATTACGTTATAGCGTGTAACGTACTATAGCATTTCTTTAGAACGTATAACATCATACGGTATTACGTTACAACGTATAACGTCATATGGTATTACCTTATAACGTATAACGTTATAAGGTATTACGTTATAACGTATAACGGTATATAGTATTACGTTATAACGTATAACGTTATATAGTATTACGTTATATCGTGTAACGTACTATAGCCTTTCCTTATAACGTATAACATCATATGGTATTACGTTATAACGTATAACGTAATATGGTATTACGTTATAACGTATAACGTTATATAGTATTACGTTATAACGTATAACGTTATATAGCATTACGTTATCACGTGTAACTTACTATAGCATTTCTTTATAACGTATAACATCATATGGTATTACGTTATGACGTATAACGTTATATAGTATTACGTTATAACGTATAACGTTATATAGCATTACGTTATCACGTGCAACGTACTATAGCATTTCTTTATAACGTATAACATCATATGGTATTACGTTATAACGTATAACGTTATATAGTATTGCGTTATAACGTATAACGTTATATAGCATTACGTTATCACGTGTAACGTACTATAGCATTTCTTTATAACGTATAACGTCATATGGTATTACGTTATAACGTATAACGTCATATGGTATTACGTTATAACGTATAACGTTATATAGTATTACGTTATAACGTATAACGTCATATGGTATTTCGTTATAACGTGTAAGGTACTATAGCATTTCCCTATAACGTATAACGTCATATGGTATTACGTTATAACGTCTAACGTTATATAGTATTACGTTATATCGTGTAACGTTCTATAGCCTTTCCTTATAACGTATAACATCATATGGTATTACGTTATAACGTATAACGTCATATGGTATTACGTTATAACGTCTAACGTTATATAGTATTACGTTATATCGTGTAACGTTCTATAGCCTTTCCTTAGAACGTATAACATCATATGGTATTACGTTATAACGTATAACGTTATCTAGTATTACGTTATAACGTATAACGTTATATAGCATTACGTTATCACGTGTAACGTACTATAGCATTTCTTTATAACGTATAACATCATATGGTATTACGTTATAACGTATAACGTCATATGGTATTACGTTATAACGTATAACGTCATATGGTATTACGTTATAACGTGTAACGTACTATAGCATTTCCTTATAACGTATAACGTCATATGGTATTACGTTATAACGTATAACGTCATATGGTATTACGTTATAACGTCTAACGTTATATAGTATTACGTTATATCGTGTAACGTTCTATAGCCTTTCCTTAGAACGTATAACATCATATG
This sequence comes from Bombus sonorus, assembly GCA_029958995.1. Lineage (NCBI taxonomy): Eukaryota > Metazoa > Arthropoda > Insecta > Hymenoptera > Apidae > Bombus > Bombus sonorus. The sequence goes on from JARWAU010000080.1 coordinate 8,702, forward strand.
GTATTACGTTATAACGTATAACGTTATCTAGTATTACGTTATAACGTATAACGTTATATAGCATTACGTTATAACGTTTAACGTACTATAGCATTTCTTTATAACGTATAACGTCATACGGTATTACGTTATAACGTATAACGTCATATGGTATTACGTTATAACGTATAACGTTATATAGTATTACGTTATAACGTATAACAGTATATAGTATTACGTTATAACGTATAACGTTATATAGTATTACGTTATATCGTGTAACGTACTATAGCATTTCCTTATAACGTATAACATCATATGGTATTACGTTATAACGTATAACGTTATATAGCATTTCCTTATAACGTATAACGTCATATGGTATTACGTTATAACGAATAACGTCATATGGTATTACGTTATAACGTATAACGTTATATAGTATTACGTTATAACGTGTAATGTTATATAGCATTACGTTATAGCGTGTAACGTACTATAGCATTTCTTTAGAACGAATAACATCATACGGTATTACGTTATAACGTATAACGTCATATGGTATTACGTTATAACGTATAACGTTATATAGTATTACGTTATAACGTATAACAGTATATAGTATTACGTTATAACGTATAACGTTATATAGTATTACGTTATATCGTGTAACGTACTATAGCCTTTCCTTATAACGTATAACATCATATGGTATTACGTTATAACGTATAACGTTATATAGTATTACGTTATAACGTATAACGTTATATAGCATTACGTTATCACGTGTAACGTACTATAGCATTTCTTTATAACGTATAACATCATATGGTATTACGTTATAACGCATAACGTCATATGGTATTACGTTATAACGTATAACGTTATATAGTATTACGTTATAACGTGTAATGTTATATAGCATTACGTTATAGCGTGTAACGTACTATAGCATTTCTTTAGAACGTATAACATCATACGGTATTACGTTATAACGTATAACGTCATATGGTATTACCTTATAACGTATAACGTTATATAGTATTACGTTATAACGTATAACGGTATATAGTATTACGTTATAACGTATAACGTTATATAGTATTACGTTATATCGTGTAACGTACTATAGCCTTTCCTTATAACGTATAACATCATATGGTATTACGTTATAACGTATAACGTAATATGGTATTACGTTATAACGTATAACGTTATATAGCATTACGTTATAACGTATAACGTTATATAGCATTACGTTATCACGTGTAACTTACTATAGCATTTCTTTATAACGTATAACATCATATGGTATTACGTTATGACGTATAACGTTATATAGTATTACGTTATAACGTATAACGTTATATAGCATTACGTTATCACGTGCAACGTACTATAGCATTTCTTTATAACGTATAACATCATATGGTATTACGTTATAACGTATAACGTTATATAGTATTGCGTTATAACGTATAACGTTATATAGCATTACGTTATCACGTGTAACGTACTATAGCATTTCTTTATAACGTATAACATCATATGGTATTACGTTATAACGTATAGCGTCATATGGTATTACGTTATAACGTATAACGTTATATAGTATTACGTTATAACGTATAATGTTATATAGCATTACGTTATAACGTGTAACGTACTATAGCATTTCTTTATAACGTATAACATCATACGGTATTACGTTATAACGTATAACGTCATATGGTATTACGTTATAACGTATAACGTTATATAGTATTACGTTATAACGTATAACAGTATATAGTATTACGTTATAACGTATAACGTTATATAGTATTACGTTATATCGTGTAACGAACTATAGCATTTCCTTATAACGTATAACATCATATGGTATTACGTTATAACGTATAACGTTATATAGCATTTCCTTATAACGTATAACGTCATATGGTATTACGTTATAACGTATAACGTTATATAGTATTACGTTATAACGTATAACGTTATATAGCATTACGTTATAACGTATAATGTCAAAAGGTATTACGCTATAACGTATATCGTTATATAGTACTACGTTATAACGTATAACGTTATATAGCATTACGTTATAACGTGTAACGTACTATAGCCTTTCCTTATAACGTATAACATCATATGGTATTACGTTATAACGTATAACGTTATATGGTATTACGTTATAACGTGTAACGTACTATAGCATTCCTTTATAACGTATAACATCATATGGTATTACGTTATAACGTATAACGTCATATGGTATTACGTTATAACGTCTAACGTTATATAGTATTACGTTATATCGTGTAACGTACTATAGCCTTTCCTTATAACGTATAACATCATATGGTATTACGTTATAACGTATAACGTTATATGGTATTACGTTATAACGTATAACGTTATATAGTATTACGTTATAACGTATAACGTCATATGGTATTTCGTTATAACGTGTAACGTACTATAGCATTTCCCTATAACGTATAACGTCATATGGTATTACGTTATAACGTGTAACGTACTATAGCATTCCTTTATAACGTATAACGTTATATAGTATTACGTTATAACGTATAAAGTCATAAGGTATTACGTTATAACTTATAACGTCAAATGGTATTACGTTATGACGTGTAACGTACTATAGCATTTCGTTATAACGTGTAACGTCATACGGTATTAATTTATAACGTATAACGTCATATGGTATTACGTTATAACGTATAACGGTATATAGTATTACGTTATAACGTATAACGGTATATGATATTACGTTATAACGTATAACTTCATATGGTATTACGTTATAACGTGTAACGTACTATAGCATTTCCTTATAACGTATAACGTCATATGGTATTACGTTATAACGTATAACGTCATATGGTATTACGTTATAACGTATAACGTTATATAGTATTACGTTATAACGTATAACGCCATATGGTATTTCGTTATAACGTGTAACGTACTATAGCATTTCCCTATAACGTATAACGTCATATGGTATTACGTTATAACGTCTAACGTTATATAGTATCACGTTATATCGTGTAACGTTCTATAGCCTTTCCTTATAACGTATAACATCATATGGTATTACGTTATAACGTATAACGTTATATAGTATTACGTTATAACGTATGACGTTATATAGCATTACGTTATCACGTGTAACGTACTATAGCATTTCTTAGAACGTATAACATCATATGGTATTACGTTATAACGTATAACGTCATATGGTATTACGTTATAACGTATAACGTCATATGGTATTACGTTATAACGTGTAACGTACTATAGCATTTCCTTATAACGTATAACGTCATATGGTATTACGTTATAACGTATAACGTCATATGGTATTACGTTATAACGTCTAACGTTATATAGTATTACGTTATATCGTGTAACGTTCTATAGCCTTTCCTTAGAACGTATAACATCATATGGTATTACGTTATAACGTATAACGTTATCTAGTATTACGTTACAACGTATAACGTTATATAGCATTACGTTATAACGTGTAACGTACTATAGCATTTCTTTATAACGTATAACATCATACGGTATTACGTTATAACGTATAACGTCATATGGTATTACGTTATAACGTATAACGTTATATAGTATTACGTTATAACGTATAACAGTATATAGTATTACGTTATAACGTATAACGTTATATAGTATTACGTTATATCGTGTAACGTACTATAGCATTTCCTTATAACGTATAACATCATATGGTATTACGTTATAACGTATAACGTTATATAGTATTACGGTATAACGTATAACGTTATATAGCATTACGTTATCACGTGTAACTTACTATAGCATTTCTTTATAACGTATAACATCATATGGTATTACGTTATGACGTATAACGTTATATAGTATTACGTTATAACGTATAACGTTATATAGCATTACGTTATCACGTGCAACGTACTATAGCATTTCTTTATAACGTATAACATCATATGGTATTACGTTATAACGTATAACGTTATATAGTATTACGTTATAACGTATAACGTTATATAGTATTACGTTATAACGTGTAACGTTATATGGTATTACGTTATAACGTATAATGTCAAAAGGTATTACGCTATAACGTATAATGTTATATAGTATTAGGTTATAACGTAGAACGTTATGTGTTATTACGTTATAACGTGTAACGTCATATGGTATTACGTTATAACGTCTAACGTTATATAGTATTACGTTATATCGTGTAACGTACTATAGCATTTCCTTATAACGTATAACATCATATGGTTTTACGTTATAACGTATATCGTTATGTAGTATTACGTTATAACGTATAACGTTATATAGCATTACGTTATAACGTGTAACGTACTATAGCATTCCTTTATAACGTATAACATCATATGGTATTACGTTATAACGTATAACGTCATGTGGTATTACGTTATAACGTCTAACGTTATATAGTATTACGTTATATCGTGTAACGTACTATAGCCTTTCCTTATAACGTATAACATCATATGGTACTACGTTATAACGTATAACGTCATATGGTATTATGTTACAACGTATAACGTTATATAGTATTACGTTATAACGTATAACGTTATATAGTATTACGTTATGACGTATAACGTTATGTGGTATTACGTTATAACGTACAACGTTATATAGTATTGCGTTATGACGTATAACGTCATAAGGTATTACGTTATAACTTATAACGTTATATAGTATTACGTTATAACGTGTAACGTACTATAGCATTTCCTTATAACGTATAACATCATATGGTACTACGTTATAACGTATAACGTCATATGGTGTTATGTTACAACGTATAACGTTATATAGTATTACGTTATAACGTATAACGTTATATAGTATTACGTTATGACGTATAACGTCATAAGGCATTACGTTATGACGTATAACGTCATAAGGGATTACGTTATAACTTACAACGTTATATTGCATTACGTTACAACGTATAACGTGATAAGGTATTACGTTGTAACTTATACAGTTATATAGTATTACGTTATAACGTGTAACGTACTATAGCATTCCTTTATAACGTATAACGTCATATAGTGTTACGTTATAACGTATAACGTTATATAGTATTAGGTTATGACGCATAACGTCATAAGGTATTACGTTATGACGTATAACGTTATATAGTATTACGTTATAACGTGTAACGTACTATAGCATTTCCTTATAACGTATAACATCATACGGTATTACGTTATAACGTATTACGTCATATGGTATTACGTTATAACGTATAACGTTATATAGTATTACGTTATAACGTATAACGTTATATAGTATTACGTTATGACGTATAACGTCACAAGGTTTTACGTTATAACGTGTAACGTACTATAGCATTTCTTTAGAACGTATAACATCATACGGTATTACGTTACAACGTATAACGTCATATGGTATTACCTTATAACGTATAACGTTATATAGTATTACGTTATAACGTATAACGGTATATAGTATTACGTTATAACGTATAACGTTATATAGTATTACGTTATATCGTGTAACGTACTATAGCCTTTCCTTATAACGTATAACATCATATTGTATTACGTTATAACGTATAACGTTATATAGCATTTCCTTATAACGTATAACGTCATATGGTATTACGTTATAACGTATAACGTCATATGGTATTACGTTATAACGTATAACGTTATATAGTATTACGTTATAACGTATAACGTCATATGGTATTTCGTTATAACGTGTAACGTACTATAGCATTTCCCTATAACGTATAACGTCATATGGTATTACGTTATAACGTCTAACGTTATATAGTATTACGTTATATCGTGTAACGTTCTATAGCCTTTCCTTATAACGTATAACATCATATGGTATTACGTTATAACGTATAACGTTATATAGTATTACGTTATAACGTATAACGTTATATAGCATTACGTTATCACGTGTAACGTACTATAGCATTTCTTTATAACGTATAACATCATATGGTATTACGTTATAACGTATAACGTTATATAGCATTTCCTTATAACGTATAACGTCATATGGTATTACGTTATAACGTATAACGTTATATGGTATTACGTTATAACGTATAAGGTCAGATGGTATTACGTTATAACGTATAACGTTATATAGTATAACGTTATAACGTATAACGTTATGTGGTATTACGTTGTAACGTATAACGTTATATAGTATTACGTTATAACGTATAAAGTCATAAGGTATTACGTTATAACTTATAACGTTATATAGTATTAGGTTATAACGTGTAACGTACTATAGCATTTCCTTATAACGTATAACATCATATGGTACCACGTTATAACGTATAACGTCATATGGTATTATGTTACAACGTATAACGTTATATAGTATTACGTTATAACGTATAACGTTATATAGTATTACGTTATGACGTATAACGTCATAAGGCATTACGTTATGACGTATAACGTCATAAGGCATTACGTTATGACGTATAACGTCATAAGGCATTACGTTATAACTTACAACGTTATATTGCATTACGTTACAACGTATAACGTGATAAGGTATTACGTTGTAACTTATACAGTTATATAGTATTACGTTATAACGTGTAACGTACTATAGCATTCCTTTATAACGTATAACGTCATATAGTGTTACGTTATAACGTATAACGTTATATAGTATTAGCTTATGACGCATAACGTCATAAGGTATTACGTTATGACGTATAACGTTATATAGTATTATGTTATAACGTGTAACGTACTATAGCATTTCCTTATAACGTATAACATCATACGGTATTACGTTATAACGTATTACGTCATATGGTACTACGTTATAACGTATAACGTTATATAGTATTACGTTATAACGTATAACGTTATATAGTATTACGTTATGACGTATAACGTCACAAGGTATTACGTTATAACTTATAACGTTATATAGTATTACGTTATAACGTGTAACGTACTATAACATTTCCGTATAACGTATAACATCATATGGTATTACGTTATAACGTATAACGTCATATGGTATTACCTTATAACGTATAACGTTATGTAGCATTACGTTATAACGTATAACGTGATAAGGTATTACGTTGTAACTTATACCGTTATATAGTATTACGTTATAACGTGTAACGTACTATAGCATTCCTTTATAACGTATAACGTCATATAGTGTTACGTTATAACGTATAACGTTATATAGTATTAGGTTATGACGTATAACGTCATAAGGTATTACGTTATGACGTATAACGTTATATAGTATTACGTTATAACGTGTAACGTACTATAGCATTTCCTTATAACGTATAACATCATACGGTATTACGTTACAACGTATAACGTCATATGGTATTATGTTATAACGTATAACGTTATACAGTATTACGTTATAACGTATAACGTTATATAGTGTTACGTTATGACGTATAACGTTATATAGTATTACGTTATAACGTGTAACGTACTATAGCATTTCCTTATAACGTATAACATCATATGGTATTACGTTATAACGTATAACGTCATAAGGTATTACCTTATAACGTATAACGTTATGTAGCATTACGTTATAACGTATAACGTTATTTCGTATTACGTTATACCGTATAACGTTATGTGGTATTACGTTATAACGTATAACGTTAAATAGCATTACGTTATAACGTATAACGTTATGTAGTATTACGTTATATCGTGTAACGTACTATAGCATTTCCTTATAACGTATAACATCATCTGGTATTACGTTATAACGTATAACGTCATATGGTATTACGTTATAACGTATAACGTCAGAAGGTATTACGTTATACCTTATAACGTTATATAATATTACGTTATAGTGTGTAACGTACTATAGCATTCCTTTATAACGTATAACGTCATATGGTATTACGCTATAACGTATAACGTTATATAGTATTACGTTATAACGTATAACGTTATGTAGTATTACGTTATAACGTATAACGTTATATAGTATTACGTTATACCGTATAACGTTATGTGGTATTACGTTATAACGTATAACGTACTATAGCATTCCGTTATAACGTATAACGTCAAATAGTGTTACGTTATAACGTATAACGTTATATAGTATTACGTTATGACGTATAACGTCATAAGGTATTACGTTATAACTTATAACGTTATATAGTATTACGTTATAACGTGTAACGTACTATAGCATTTCCTTATAACGTATAACATCATACGGTATTACGTTATAACGTATTACGTCATATGGTATTACGTTATAACGTATAACGTTATATAGTATTACGTTATAACGTATTACGTCATATGGTATTACGTTATAACTTATAACGTTATATAGTATTACGTTATAACGTGTAACGTACTATAACATTTCCTTATAACGTATAACATCATATGGTATTACGTTATAACGTATAACGTCATATGGTATTATGTTATAACGTATAACGTTATACAGTATTACGTTATAACGTATAACGTTATATAGTGTTACGTTATGACGTATAACGTTATATAGTATTACGTTATAACGTGTAACGTACTATAGCATTTCCTTATAACGTATAACATCATATGGTATTACGTTATAACGTATAACGTCATAAGGTATTACCTTATAACGTATAACGTTATGTAGCATTACGTTATAACGTATAACGTTATTTAGTATTACGTTATACCGTATAACGTTATGTGGTATTACGTTATAACGTATAACGTTAAATAGCATTACGTTATAACGTATAACGTTATGTAGTATTACGTTATAACGTGTAACGTACTATAGCATTTCCTTATAACGTATAACATCATATGGTATTACGTTATAACGTATAACGTCATATGGTATTACGTTATAACGTATAACGTTATATGGTATTACGTTATAACGTATAACGTATGTGGTATTACGTTATAACGTATAACGTTATATAGCATTACGTTATAACGTATAACGTTATATAGCATTACGTTATAACGCATAACGTTATGTAGCATTACGTTATAACGAATAACGTTATATAGTATTACGTTATAACGTATAACGTCAGAAGGTATTACGTTATACCTTATAACGTTATATAATATTACGTTATAGTGTGTAACGTACTATAGCATTCCTTTATAACGTATAACGTCATATGGTATTACGCTATAACGTATAACGTTATATAGTATTACGTTATAACGTATAACGTTATGTAGTATTACGTTATAACGTATAACGTTATATAGTATTACGATATAACGTATAACGTTATATAGTATTACGTTATGACGTATAACGTCAAAAGGTATTACGTTATAACTTATAACGTTATATAGTATTACGTTATAACGTGTAACGTACTATAGCATTCCTTTATAACGTATAACGTCATATAGTATTACGTTATAACGTATAACTTTATATAGTATTACGTTATAACGTATAACGTCATTAGGTATTACCTTATAACGTATAACGTTATGTAGCATTACGTTATAACGTATAACGTTCTATAGTATTACGTTATGACGTATAACGTTATATAGTATTACGTTATAACGTGTAACGTACTATCGCATTTCCTTATAACGTATAACATCATACGGTTTTACGTTATAACGTATAACGTCATATGCTATTACGTTATAACGTATAACGTCATATGGTATCACGTTATAACGTATAACGGTATATAGTATTACGTTACAACGTATAACGTTATATTGTATTACGTTATAACGTATAACGTTATGTGGTATTACGTTATAACGTATAACGTTAAATAGCATTACGTTATAACGTATAACGTTATGTAGTATTACGTTATAACGTGTAACGTACTATAGCATTTCCTTATAACGTATAACATCATCTGGTATTACGTTATAACGTATAACGTCATATGGTATTACGTTATAACGTATAACGTCAGAAGGTATTACGTTATACCTTATAACGTTATATAATATTACGTTATAGTGTGTAACGTACTATAGCATTCCTTTATAACGTATAACGTCATATGGTATTACGCTATAACGTATAACGTTATATAGTATTACGTTATAACGTATAACGTTATGCAGTATTACGTTATAACGTATAACGTTATATAGTATTACGTTATACCGTATAACGTTATGTGGTATTACGTTATAACGTATAACGTACTATAGCATTCCTTTATAACGTATAACGTCAAATAGTGTTACGTTATAACGTATAACGTTATATAGTATTACGTTATGACGTATAACGTCATAAGGTATTACGTTATAACTTATAACGTTATATAGTATTACGTTATAACGTGTAACGTACTATAGCATTTCCTTATAACGTATAACATCATACGGTATTACGTTATAACGTATTACGTCATATGGTATTACGTTATAACGTATAACGTTATATAGTATTACGTTATAACGTATTACGTCATATGGTATTACGTTATAACTTATAACGTTATATAGTATTACGTTATAACGTGTAACGTACTATAACATTTCCTTATAACGTATAACATCATATGGTATTACGTTATTACGTATAACGTCATATGGTATTATGTTATAACGTATAACGTTATACAGTATTACGTTATAACGTATAACGTTATATAGTGTTACGTGATGACGTATAACGTTATATAGTATTACGTTATAACGTGTACCGTACTATAGCATTTCCTTATAACGTATACCATCATATGGTATTACGTTATAACGTATAACGTCATAAGGTATTACCTTATAACGTATAACGTTATGTAGCATTACGTTATAACGTATAACGTTATTTAGTATTACGTTATACCGTATAACGTTATGTGGTATTACGTTATAACGTATAACGTTAAATAGCATTACGTTATAACGTGTAACGTACTATAACATTTCCTTATAACGTATAACATCATATGGTATTACGTTATAACGTATAACGTCATATGGTATTATGTTATAACGTATAACGTTATACAGTATTACGTTATAACGTATAACGTTATATAGTGTTACGTTATGACGTATAACGTTATATAGTATTACGTTATAACGTGTAACGTACTATAGCATTTCCTTATAACGTATAACATCATATGGTATTACGTTATAACGTATAACGTCATAAGGTATTACCTTATAACGTATAACGTTATGTAGCATTACGTTATAACGTATAACGTTATTTAGTATTACGTTATACCGTATAACGTTATGTGGTATTACGTTATAACGTATAACGTTAAATAGCATTACGTTATAACGTATAACGTTATGTAGTATTACGTTATAACGTGTAACGTACTATAGCATTTCCTTATAACGTATAACATCATATGGTATTACGTTATAACGTATAACGTATGTGGTATTACGTTATAACGTATAACGTTATATAGCATTACGTTATAACGTATAACGTTATGTAGCATTACGTTATAACGTATATCGTTATATAGTATTACGTTATAACGTATAACGTTATGTGGTATTACGTTATAACGTATAACGTTATATAGCATTACGTTATAACGCATAACGTTATGTAGCATTACGTTATAACGAATAACGTTATATAGTATTACGTTATAACGTATAACGTCAGAAGGTATTACGTTATACCTTATAACGTTATATAATATTACGTTATAGTGTGTAACGTACTATAGCATTCCTTTATAACGTATAACGTCATATGGTATTACGCTATAACGTATAACGTTATATAGTATTACGTTATAACGTATAACGTTATGTAGCATTACGTTATAACGTATAACGTATGTGGTATTACGTTATAACGTATAACGTTATATAGCATTACGTTATAACGTATAACGTTATATAGCATTACGTTATAACGCATAACGTTATGTAGCATTACGTTATAACGAATAACGTTATATAGTATTACGTTATAACGTATAACGTCAGAAGGTATTACGTTATACCTTATAACGTTATATAATATTACGTTATAGTGTGTAACGTACTATAGCATTCCTTTATAACGTATAACGTCATATGGTATTACGCTATAACGTATAACGTTATATAGTATTACGTTATAACGTATAACGTTATGTAGTATTACGTTATAACGTATAACGTTATATAGTATTACGATATAACGTATAACGTTATATAGTATTACGTTATGACGTATAACGTCATAAGGTATTACGTTATAACTTATAACGTTATATAGTATTACGTTATAACGTGTAACGTACTATAGCATTCCTTTATAACGTATAACGTCATATAGTATTACGTTATAACGTATAACTTTATATAGTATTACGTTATAACGTATAACGTCATTAGGTATTACCTTATAACGTATAACGTTATGTAGCATTACGTTATAACGTATAACGTTCTATAGTATTACGTTATGACGTATAACGTTATATAGTATTACGTTATAACGTGTAAGGTACTATCGCATTTCCTTATAACGTATAACATCATACGGTTTTACGTTATAACGTATAACGTCATATGCTATTACGTTATAACGTATAACGTCATATGGTATCACGTTATAACGTATAACGGTATATAGTATTACGTTACAACGTATAACGTTATATTGTATTACGTTATAACGTATAACGTTATGTGGTATTACGTTATAACGTATAACGTTAAATAGCATTACGTTATAACGTATAACGTTATGTAGTATTACGTTATAACGTGTAACGTACTATAGCATTTCCTTATAACGTATAACATCATCTGGTATTACGTTATAACGTATAACGTCATATGGTATTACGTTATAACGTATAACATCAGAAGGTATTACGTTATACCTTATAACGTTATATAATATTACGTTATAGTGTGTAACGTACTATAGCATTCCTTTATAACGTATAACGTCATATGGTATTACGCTATAACGTATAACGTTATATAGTATTACGTTATAACGTATAACGTTATGTAGTATTACGTTATAACGTATAACGTTATATAGTATTACGTTATACCGTATAACGTTATGTGGTATTACGTTATAACGTATAACGTACTATAGCATTCCTTTATAACGTATAACGTCAAATAGTGTTACGTTATAACGTATAACGTTATATAGTATTACGTTATGACGTATAACGTCATAAGGTATTACGTTATAACTTATAACGTTATATAGTATTACGTTATAACGTGTAACGTACTATAGCATTTCCTTATAACGTATAACATCATACGGTATTACGTTATAACGTATTACGTCATATGGTATTACGTTATAACGTATAACGTTATATAGTATTACGTTATAACGTATTACGTCATATGGTATTACGTTATAACTTATAACGTTATATAGTATTACGTTATAACGTGTAACGTACTATAACATTTCCTTATAACGTATAACATCATATGGTATTACGTTATTACGTATAACGTCATATGGTATTATGTTATAACGTATAACGTTATACAGTATTACGTTATAACGTATAACGTTATATAGTGTTACGTTATGACGTATAACGTTATATAGTATTACGTTATAACGTGTAACGTACTATAGCATTTCCTTATAACGTATAACATCATATGGTATTACGTTATAACGTATAACGTCATAAGGTATTACCTTATAACGTATAACGTTATGTAGCATTACGTTATAACGTATAACGTTATTTAGTATTACGTTATACCGTATAACGTTATGTGGTATTACGTTATAACGTATAACGTTAAATAGCATTACGTTATAACGTATAACGTTATGTAGTATTACGTTATAACGTGTAACGTACTATAGCATTTCCTTATAACGTATAACATCATATGGTATTACGTTATAACGTATAACGTCATAAGGTATTACCTTATAACGTATAACGTTATGTAGCATTACGTTATAACGTATAACGTTATTTAGTATTACGTTATACCGTATAACGTTATGTGGTATTACGTTATAACGTATAACGTTAAATAGCATTACGTTATAACGTATAACGTTATGTAGTATTACGTTATAACGTGTAACGTACTATAGCATTTCCTTATAACGTATAACATCATATGGTATTACGTTATAACGTATAACGTCATATGGTATTACGTTATAACGTATAACGTTATATGGTATTACGTTATAACGTATAACGTATGTGGTATTACGTTATAACGTATAACGTTATATAGCATTACGTTATAACGTATAACGTTATGTAGCATTACGTTATAACGTATATCGTTATATAGTATTACGTTATAACGTATAACGTTATGTGGTATTACGTTATAACGTATAACGTTATATAGCATTACGTTATAACGCATAACGTTATGTAGCATTACGTTATAACGAATAACGTTATATAGTATTACGTTATAACGTATAACGTCAGAAGGTATTACGTTATACCTTATAACGTTATATAATATTACGTTATAGTGTGTAACGTACTATAGCATTCCTTTATAACGTATAACGTCATATGGTATTACGCTATAACGTATAACGTTATATAGTATTACGTTATAACGTATAACGTTATGTAGTATTACGTTATAACGTATAACGTTATATAGTATTACGATATAACGTATAACGTTATATAGTATTACGTTATGACGTATAACGTCATAAGGTATTACGTTATAACTTATAACGTTATATAGTATTACGTTATAACGTGTAACGTACTATAGCATTCCTTTATAACGTATAACGTCATATAGTATTACGTTATAACGTATAACTTTATATAGTATTACGTTATAACGTATAACGTCATTAGGTATTACCTTATAACGTATAACGTTATGTAGCATTACGTTATAACGTATAACGTTCTATAGTATTACGTTATGACGTATAACGTTATATAGTATTACGTTATAACGTGTAACGTACTATCGCATTTCCTTATAACGTATAACATCATACGGTTTTACGTTATAACGTATAACGTCATATGCTATTACGTTATAACGTATAACGTCATATGGTATCACGTTGTAACGTATAACGGTATATAGTATTACGTTACAACGTATAACGTTATATTGTATTACGTTATAACGTATAACGTTATGTGGTATTACGTTATAACGTATAACGTTAAATAGCATTACGTTATAACGTATAACGTTATGTAGTATTACGTTATAACGTGTAACGTACTATAGCATTTCCTTATAACGTATAACATCATCTGGTATTACGTTATAACGTATAACGTCATATGGTATTACGTTATAACGTATAACGTCAGAAGGTATTACGTTATACCTTATAACGTTATATAATATTACGTTATAGTGTGTAACGTACTATAGCATTCCTTTATAACGTATAACGTCATATGGTATTACGCTATAACGTATAACGTTATATAGTATTACGTTATAACGTATAACGTTATGTAGTATTACGTTATAACGTATAACGTTATATAGTATTACGTTATACCGTATAACGTTATGTGGTATTACGTTATAACGTATAACGTACTATAGCATTCCTTTATAACGTATAACGTCAAATAGTGTTACGTTATAACGTATAACGTTATATAGTATTACGTTATGACGTATAACGTCATAAGGTATTACGTTATAACTTATAACGTTATATAGTATTACGTTATAACGTGTAACGTACTATAGCATTTCCTTATAACGTATAACATCATACGGTATTACGTTATAACGTATTACGTCATATGGTATTACGTTATAACGTATAACGTTATATAGTATTACGTTATAACGTATTACGTCATATGGTATTACGTTATAACTTATAACGTTATATAGTATTACGTTATAACGTGTAACGTACTATAACATTTCCTTATAACGTATAACATCATATGGTATTACGTTATTACGTATAACGTCATATGGTATTATGTTATAACGTATAACGTTATACAGTATTACGTTATAACGTATAACGTTATATAGTGTTACGTTATGACGTATAACGTTATATAGTATTACGTTATAACGTGTAACGTACTATAGCATTTCCTTATAACGTATAACATCATATGGTATTACGTTATAACGTATAACGTCATAAGGTATTACCTTATAACGTATAACGTTATGTAGCATTACGTTATAGCGTATAACGTTATTTAGTATTACGTTATACCGTATAACGTTATGTGGTATTACGTTATAACGTATAACGTTAAATAGCATTACGTTATAACGTGTAACGTACTATAACATTTCCTTATAACGTATAACATCATATGGTATTACGTTATAACGTATAACGTCATATGGTATTATGTTGTAACGTATAACGTTATACAGTATTACGTTATAACGTATAACGTTATATAGTGTTACGTTATGACGTATAACGTTATATAGTATTACGTTATAACGTGTAACGTACTATAGCATTTCCTTATAACGTATAACATCATATGGTATTACGTTATAACGTATAACGTCATAAGGTACTACCTTATAACGTATAACGTTATGTAGCATTACGTTATAACGTATAACGTTATTTAGTATTACGTTATACCGTATAACGTTATGTGGTATTACGTTATAACGTATAACGTTAAATAGCATTACGTTATAACGTATAACGTTATGTAGTATTACGTTATAACGTGTAACGTACTATAGCATTTCCTTATAACGTATAACATCATATGGTATTACGTTATAACGTATAACGTCATATGGTATTACGTTATAACGTATAACGTTATATGGTATTACGTTATAACGTATAACGTATGTGGTATTACGTTATAACGTATAACGTTATATAGCATTACGTTATAACGTATAACGTTATGTAGCATTACGTTATAACGTATATCGTTATATAGTATTACGTTATAACGTATAACGTTATGTGGTATTACGTTATAACGTATAACGTTATATAGCATTACGTTATAACGCATAACGTTATGTAGCATTACGTTATAACGAATAACGTTATATAGTATTACGTTATAACGTATAACGTCAGAAGGTATTACGTTATATCTTATAACGTTATATAATATTACGTTATAGTGTGTAACGTACTATAGCATTCCTTTATAACGTATAACGTCATATGGTATTACGCTATAACGTATAACGTTATATAGTATTACGTTATAACGTATAACGTTATGTAGTATTACGTTATAACGTATAACGTTATATAGTATTACGATATAACGTATAACGTTATATAGTATTACGTTATGACGTATAACGTCATAAGGTATTACGTTATAACTTATAACGTTATATAGTATTACGTTATAACGTGTAACGTACTATAGCATTCCTTTATAACGTATAACGTCATATAGTATTACGTTATAACGTATAACTTTATATAGTATTACGTTATAACGTATAACGTCATTAGGTATTACCTTATAACGTATAACGTTATGTAGCATTACGTTATAACGTATAACGTTCTATAGTATTACGTTATGACGTATAACGTTATATAGTATTACGTTATAACGTGTAACGTACTATCGCATTTCCTTATAACGTATAACATCATACGGTTTTACGTTATAACGTATAACGTCATATGCTATTACGTTATAACGTATAACGTCATATGGTATCACGTTATAACGTATAACGGTATATAGTATTACGTTACAACGTATAACGTTATATTGTATTACGTTATAACGTATAACGTTATGTGGTATTACGTTATAACGTATAACGTTAAATAGCATTACGTTATAACGTATAACGTTATGTAGTATTACGTTATAACGTGTAACGTACTATAGCATTTCCTTATAACGTATAACATCATCTGGTATTACGTTATAACGTATAACGTCATATGGTATTACGTTATAACGTATAACGTCAGAAGGTATTACGTTATACCTTATAACGTTATATAATATTACGTTATAGTGTGTAACGTACTATAGCATTCCTTTATAACGTATAACGTCATATGGTATTACGCTATAACGTATAACGTTATATAGTATTACGTTATAACGTATAACGTTATGTAGTATTACGTTATAACGTATAACGTTATATAGTATTACGTTATACCGTATAACGTTATGTGGTATTACGTTATAACGTATAACGTACTATAGCATTCCTTTATAACGTATAACGTCAAATAGTGTTACGTTATAACGTATAACGTTATATAGTATTACGTTATGACGTATAACGTCATAAGGTATTACGTTATAACTTATAACGTTATATAGTATTACGTTATAACGTGTAACGTACTATAGCATTTCCTTATAACGTATAACATCATACGGTATTACGTTATAACGTATTACGTCATATGGTATTACGTTATAACGTATAACGTTATATAGTATTACGTTATAACGTATTACGTCATATGGTATTACGTTATAACTTATAACGTTATATAGTATTACGTTATAACGTGTAACGTACTATAACATTTCCTTATAACGTACAACATCATATGGTATTACGTTATTACGTATAACGTCATATGGTATTATGTTATAACGTATAACGTTATACAGTATTACGTTATAACGTATAACGTTATATAGTGTTACGTTATGACGTATAACGTTATATAGTATTACGTTATAACGTGTAACGTACTATAGCATTTCCTTATAACGTATAACATCATATGGTATTACGTTATAACGTATAACGTCATAAGGTATTACCTTATAACGTATAACGTTATGTAGCATTACGTTATAACGTATAACGTTATTTAGTATTACGTTATACCGTATAACGTTATGTGGTATTACGTTATAACGTATAACGTTAAATAGCATTACGTTATAACGTATAACGTTATGTAGTATTACGTTATAACGTGTAACGTACTATAGCATTTCCTTATAACGTATAACATCATATGGTATTACGTTATAACGTATAACGTCATATGGTATTACGTTATAACGTATAACGTTATATGGTATTACGTTATAACGTATAACGTATGTGGTATTACGCTATAACGTATAACGTTATATAGCATTACGTTATAACGTATAACGTTATGTAGCATTACGTTGTAACGTATATCGTTATATAGTATTACGTTATAACGTATAACGTTATGTGGTATTACGTTATAACGTATAACGTTATATAGCATTACGTTATAACGCATAACGTTATGTAGCATTACGTTATAACGAATAACGTTATATAGTATTACGTTATAACGTATAACGTCAGAAGGTATTACGTTATACCTTATAACGTTATATAATATTACGTTATAGTGTGTAACGTACTATAGCATTCCTTTATAACGTATAACGTCATATGGTATTACGCTATAACGTATAACGTTATATAGTATTACGTTATAACGTATAACGTTATGTAGTATTACGTTATAACGTATAACGTTATATAGTATTACGTTATAACGTATAACGTTATATAGTATTACGTTATGACGTATAACGTCATAAGGTATTACGTTATAACTTATAACGTTATATAGTATTACGTTATAACGTGTAACGTACTATAGCATTCCTTTATAACGTATAACGTCATATAGCATTACGTTATAACGTATAACTTTATATAGTATTACGTTATAACGTATAACGTCATTAGGTATTACCTTATATCGTATAACGTTATGTAGCATTACGTTATAACGTATAACGTTCTATAGTATTACGTTATGACGTATAACGTTATATAGTATTACGTTATAACGTGCAACGTACTATCGCATTTCCTTATAACGTATAACATCATACGGTTTTACGTTATAACGTATAACGTCATATGGTATTACGTTATAACGTATAACGTTATATAGTATTACGTTATAACGTATAACGTTATATAGTATTACGTTATGACGTATAACGTCATAAGGTATTACGTTATAACTTATAACGTTATATAGTATTACGTCATAACGTGTAACGTACTATAGCATTTCCTTATAACGTATAACATCATACGGTTTTACGTTATAACGTATAACGTCATATGCTATTACGTTATAACGTATAACGTCATATGGTATCACGTTATAACGTATAACGGTATATAGTATTACGTTACAACGTATAACGTTATATTGTATTACGTTATAACGTATAACGTTATGTGGTATTACGTTGTAACGTATAACGTCATATGGTATTACGTTATAACGTCTAACGTTATATAGTATTACGTTATATCGTGTAACGTACTATAGCCTTTCCTTATAACGTATAACATCATATGGTATTACGTTATAACGTATAACGTCATATGCTATTACGTTATAACGTATAACGTCATATGGTATCACGTTATAACGTATAACGTTATATAGCATTACGTTATAACGTATAACGTTATATAGCATTAAGTTATCACGTGTAACGTACTATAGCATTTCTTTATAACGTATAACATCATATGGTATTGCGTTATAACGTATAACGTTATATAGCATTTCCTTATAACGTATAACGTATAACGTCATATGCTATTACGTTATAACGTATAACGTCATATGGTATCACGTTATAACGTATAACGTTATATAGTATTACGTTATAACGTATAACGTTATATAGCATTAAGTTATCACGTGTAACGTACTATAGCATTTCTTTATAACGTATAACATCATATGGTATTGCGTTATAACGTATAACGTTATATAGCATTTCCTTATAACGTATAACGTCATATGGTATTACGTTATAACGTATAACGTTATATGGTATTACGTTATAACGTATAAGGTCAGATGGTATTACGTTATAACGTATAACGTTATATAGTGTAACGTTATAACGTATAACGTTATGTGGTATTACGTTGTAACGTATAACGTTATATAGTATTACGTTATAACGTATGAAGTCATAAGGTATTACGTTATAACTTATAACGTCAAATGGTATTACGTTATAACGTGTAACGTACTATAGCATTTCCTTATTACGTGTAACGTCATATGGTATTACGTTATAACGTACAACGTTATATAGTATTACGTTATAACGTATAACTTTATATAGCATTACGTTATAACGTGTAACGTACTATAGCATTTCCTTATAACGTATAACGTCGTATGGTATTACGTTATAACGAATAACGTTATATAATGTTACGTTATAACGTATAACGCTATATAGTATTACGTTATAACGTGTAACGTTATATGGTATTACGTTATAACGTATAATGTCAAAAGGTATTACGCTATAACGTATAATGTTATATAGTATTAGGTTATAACGTAGAACGTTATGTGTTATTACGTTATAACGTGTAACGTCATATGGTATTACGTTATAACGTCTAACGTTATATAGTATTACGTTATATCGTGTAACGTACTATAGCATTTCCTTATAACGTATAACATCATATGGTTTTACGTTATAACGTATATCGTTAAGTAGTATTACGTTATAACGTATAACGTTATATAGCATTACGTTATAACGTGTAACGTACTATAGCATTCCTTTATAACGTATAACATCATATGGTATTACGTTATAACGTATAACGTCATATGGTATTACGTTATAACGTCTAACGTTATATAGTATTACGTTATATCGTGTAACGTACTATAGCCTTTCCTTATAACGTATAACATCATATGGTACTACGTTATAACGTATAACGTCATATGGTATTATGTTACAACGTATAACGTTATATAGTATTACGTTATAACGTATAACGTTATATAGTATTACGTTATGACGTATAACGTTATGTGGTATTACGTTATAACGTACAACGTTATATAGTATTGCGTTATGACGTATAACGTCATAAGGTAGTACGTTATAACTTATAACGTTATATAGTATTACGTTATAACGTGTAACGTACTATAGCATTTCCTTATAACGTATAACATCATATGGTACTACGTTATAACGTATAACGTCATATGGTATTATGTTACAACGTATAACGTTATATAGTATTACGTTATAACGTATAACGTTATATAGTATTACGTTATGACGTATAACGTCATAAGGCATTACGTTATGACGTATAACGTCATAAGGCATTACGTTATAACTTACAACGTTATATTGCATTACGTTACAACGTATAACGTGATAAGGTATTACGTTGTAACTTATACAGTTATATAGTATTACGTTATAACGTGTAACGTACTATAGCATTCCTTTATAACGTATAACGTCATATAGTGTTACGTTATAACGTATAACGTTATATAGTATTAGGTTATGACGCATAACGTCATAAGGTATTACGTTATGACGTATAACGTTATATAGTATTACGTTATAACGTGTAACGTACTATAGCATTTCCTTATAACGTATAACATCATACGGTATTACGTTATAACGTATTACGTCATATGGTATTACGTTATAACGTATAACGTTATATAGTATTACGTTATAACGTATAACGTTATATAGTATTACGTTATGACGTATAACGTCACAAGGTTTTACGTTATAACGTGTAACGTACTATAGCATTTCCTTATAACGTATAACGTCATATGGTATTACGTTATAACGTATAACGTCATATGGTATTACGTTATAACGTATAACGTTATATAGTATTACGTTATAACGTATAACGTCATATGGTATTTCGTTATAACGTGTAACGTACTATAGCATTTCCCTATAACATATAACGTCATATGGTATTACGTTATAACGTCTAACGTTATATAGTATTACGTTATATCGTGTAACGTTCTATAGCCTTTCCTTATAACGTATAACATCATATGGTATTACGTTATAACGTATAACGTTATATAGTATTACGTTATATAGTATTACGTTATAACGTATAACGTTATATAGCATTACGTTATCACGTGTAACGTACTATAGCATTTCTTTATAACGTATAACATCATATGGCATTACGTTATAACGTATAACGTCATATGGTATTACGTTATAACGTATAACGTCATATGGTATTACGTTATAACGTGTAACGTACTATAGCATTTCCTTATAACGTATAACGTCATATGGTATTACGTTATAACGTATAACGTCATATGGTATTACGTTATAACGTCTAACGTTATATAGTATTACGTTATATCGTGTAACGTTCTATAGCCTTTCCTTAGAACGTATGACATCATATGGTATTACGTTATAACGTATAACGTTATATAGTATTACGTTATAACGTATAACGTTATATAGCATTACGTTATAACGTGTAACGTACTATAGCATTTCTTTAGAACGTATAACATCATACGGTATTACGTTATAACGTATAACGTCATATGGTATTACGTTATAACGTATAACGTTATATAGTATTACGTTATAACGTATAACAGTATATAGTATTACGTTATAACGTATAACGTTATATAGTATTACGTTATATCGTGTAACGTACTATAGCATTTCCTTATAACGTATAACATCATATGGTATTACGTTATAACGTATAACGTTATATAGCATTTCCTTATAACGTATAACGTCATATGGTATTACGTTATAACGAATAACGTCATATGGTATTACGTTATAACGTATAACGTTATATAGTATTACTTTATAACGTGTAATGTTATATAGCATTACGTTATAGCGTGTAACGTACTATAGCATTTCCTTAGAACGAATAACATCATACGGTATTACGTTATAACGTATAACGTCATATGGTATTACGTTATAACGTATAACGTTATATAGTATTACGTTATAACGTATAACAGTATATAGTATTACGTTATAACGTATAACGTTATATAGTATTACGTTATATCGTGTAACGTACTATAGCCTTTCCTTATAACGTATAACATCATATTGTATTACGTTATAACGTATAACGTTATATAGTATTACGTTATAACGTATAACGTTATATAGCATTACGTTATCACGTGTAACGTACTATAGCATTTCTTTATAACGTATAACATCATATGGTATTACGTTATAACGTATAACGTCATATGGTATTACGTTATAACGTATAACGTTATATAGTATTACGTTATAACGTATAACGTTATATAGCATTACGTTATCACGTGTAACTTACTATAGCATTTCTTTATAACGTATAACATCATATGGTATTACGTTATGACGTATAACGTTATATAGTATTACGTTATAACGTATAACGTTATATAGCATTACGTTATCACGTGCAACGTACTATAGCATTTCTTTATAACGTATAACATCATATGGTATTACGTTATAACGTATAACGTTATATAGTATTACGTTATAACGTATAACGTTATATAGCATTACGTTATATCGTGTAACGTACTATAGCCTTTCCTTATAACGTATAACATCATATGGTATTACGTTATAACGTATAACGTTATATGGTATTACGTTATAACGTATAACGTTATATAGTATTACGTTATAACGTATAACGCTATATAGTATTACGTTATAACGTGTAACGTTATATGGTATTACGTTATAACGTATAATGTCAAAAGGTATTACGCTATAACGTATAATGTTATATAGTATTAGGTTATAACGTGAAACGTACTATAGCATTCCTTTATAACGTATAACATCATATGGTATTACGTTTTAACGTATAACGTCATATGGTATTACGTTATAACGTCTAACGTTATATAGTATTACGTTATATCGTGTAACGTACTATAGCCTTTCCTTATAACGTATAACATCATATGGTATTACGTTATAACGTATAACGTTATATGGTATTACGTTATAACGTATAACGTTATATAGTATTACGTTATAACGTATAACGTCATATGGTATTTCGTTATAACGTGTAACGTACTATAGCATTTCCCTATAACGTATAACGTCATATGGTATTACGTTATAACGTGTAATGTACTATAGCATTCCTTTATAACGTATAACGTTATATAGTATTACGTTATAACGTATAAAGTCATAAGGTATTACGTTATAACTTATAACGTCAAATGGTATTACGTTATGACGTGTGACGTACTATAGCATTTCCTTATAACGTGTAACGTCATATGGTATTAATTTATAACGTATAACGTCATATGGTTTTACGTTATAACGTATAACGGTATATAGTATTGCGTTATAACGTATAACGTTATGTGGTATTACGTGATAACGTATAACGTTATATTGTATTACGTTATAACGTATAACGTTATATAGTATTGCATTATGACGTATAACGTCATAAGGTATTACGTTATAACTTATAACGTTATATAGTATTACGTTATAACGTGTAACGTACTATAGCATTTCCTTATAACGTATAACATCATATGGTACCACGTTATAACGTATAACGTCATATGGTATTATGTTACAACGTATAACGTTATATAGTATTACGTTATAACGTATAACGTTATATAGTATTACGTTATGACGTATAACGTCATAAGGCATTACGTTATGACGTATAACGTCATAAGGCATTACGTTATAACTTACAACGTTATATTGCATTACGTTACAACGTATAACGTGATAAGGTATTACGTTGTAACTTATACAGTTATATAGTATTACGTTATAACGTGTAACGTACTATAGCATTCCTTTATAACGTATAACGTCATATAGTGTTACGTTATAACGTATAACGTTATATAGTATTAGCTTATGACGCATAACGTCATAAGGTATTACGTTATGACGTATAACGTTATATAGTACTACGTTATAACGTGTAACGTACTATAGCATTTCCTTATAACGTATAACATCATACGGTATTACGTTATAACGTATTACGTCATATGGTATTACGTTATAACGTATAACGTTATATAGTATTACGTTATAACGTATAACGTTATATAGTATTACGTTATGACGTATAACGTCACAAGGTATTACGTTATAACTTATAACGTTATATAGTATTACGTTATAACGTGTAACGTACTATAACATTTCCGTATAACGTATAACATCATATGGTATTACGTTATAACGTATAACGTCATATGGTATTACCTTATAACGTATAACGTTATGTAGCATTACGTTATAACGTATAACGTGATAAGGTATTACGTTGTAACTTATACCGTTATATAGTATTACGTTATAACGTGTAACGTACTATAGCATTCCTTTATAACGTATAACGTCATATAGTGTTACGTTATAACGTATAACGTTATATAGTATTAGGTTATGACGTATAACGTCATA
This sequence comes from Bombus sonorus, assembly GCA_029958995.1. Lineage (NCBI taxonomy): Eukaryota > Metazoa > Arthropoda > Insecta > Hymenoptera > Apidae > Bombus > Bombus sonorus. The sequence continues at coordinate 34,965 of JARWAU010000080.1, forward strand.
AGGTATTACGTTATGACGTATAACGTTATATAGTATTACGTTATAACGTGTAACGTACTATAGCAATTCCTTATAACGTATAACATCATACGGTATTACGTTACAACGTATAACGTCATATGGTATTATGTTATAACGTATAACGTTATACAGTATTACGTTATAACGTATAACGTTATATAGTGTTACGTTATGACGTATAACGTTATATAGTATTACGTTATAACGTGTAACGTACTATAGCATTTCCTTATAACGTATAACATCATATGGTATTACGTTATAACGTATAACGTCATAAGGTATTACCTTATAACGTATAACGTTATGTAGCATTACGTTATAACGTATAACGTTATTTAGTATTACGTTATACCGTATAACGTTATGTGGTATTACGTTATAACGTATAACGTTAAATAGCATTACGTTATAACGTATAACGTTATGTAGTATTACGTTATATCGTGTAACGTACTATAGCATTTCCTTATAACGTATAACATCATCTGGTATTACGTTATAACGTATAACGTCATATGGTATTACGTTATAACGTATAACGTCAGAAGGTATTACGTTATACCTTATAACGTTATATAATATTACGTTATAACGTGTAACGTACTATAGCATTTCCTTATAACGTATAACATCATACGGTATTACGTTATAACGTATTACGTCATATGGTATTACGTTATAACGTATAACGTTATATAGTATTACGTTATAACGTATAACGTTATATAGTATTACGTTATGACGTATAACGTCACAAGGTATTACGTTATAACTTATAACGTTATATAGTATTACGTTATAACGTGTAACGTACTATAACATTTCCGTATAACGTATAACATCATATGGTATTACGTTATAACGTATAACGTCATATGGTATTACCTTATAACGTATAACGTTATGTAGCATTACGTTATAACGTATAACGTGATAAGGTATTACGTTGTAACTTATACCGTTATATAGTATTACGTTATAACGTGTAACGTACTATAGCATTCCTTTATAACGTATAACGTCATATAGTGTTACGTTATAACGTATAACGTTATATAGTATTAGGTTATGACGTATAACGTCATCAGGTATTACGTTATGACGTATAACGTTATATAGTATTACGTTATAACGTGTAACGTACTATAGCATTTCCTTATAACGTATAACATCATACGGTATTACGTTACAACGTATAACGTCATATGGTATTATGTTATAACGTATAACGTTATACAGTATTACGTTATAACGTATAACGTTATATAGTGTTACGTTATGACGTATAACGTTATATAGTATTACGTTATAACGTGTAACGTACTATAGCATTTCCTTATAACGTATAACATCATATGGTATTACGTTATAACGTATAACGTCATAAGGTATTACCTTATAACGTATAACGTTATGTAGCATTACGTTATAACGTATAACGTTATTTAGTATTACGTTATACCGTATAACGTTATGTGGTATTACGTTATAACGTATAACGTTAAATAGCATTACGTTATAACGTATAACGTTATGTAGTATTACGTTATATCGTGTAACGTACTATAGCATTTCCTTATAACGTATAACATCATCTGGTATTACGTTATAACGTATAACGTCATATGGTATTACGTTATAACGTATAACGTCAGAAGGTATTACGTTATACCTTATAACGTTATATAATATTACGTTATAGTGTGTAACGTACTATAGCATTCCTTTATAACGTATAACGTCATATGGTATTACGCTATAACGTATAACGTTATATAGTATTACGTTATAACGTATAACGTTATGTAGTATTACGTTATAACGTATAACGTTATATAGTATTACGTTATACCGTATAACGTTATGTGGTATTACGTTATAACGTATAACGTACTATAGCATTCCTTTATAACGTATAACGTCAAATAGTGTTACGTTATAACGTATAACGTTATATAGTATTACGTTATGACGTATAACGTCATAAGGTATTACGTTATAACTTATAACGTTATATAGTATTACGTTATAACGTGTAACGTACTATAGCATTTCCTTATAACGTATAACATCATACGGTATTACGTTATAACGTATTACGTCATATGGTATTACGTTATAACGTATAACGTTATATAGTATTACGTTATAACGTATTACGTCATATGGTATTACGTTATAACTTATAACGTTATATAGTATTACGTTATAACGTGTAACGTACTATAACATTTCCTTATAACGTATAACATCATATGGTATTACGTTATAACGTATAACGTCATATGGTATTATGTTATAACGTATAACGTTATACAGTATTACGTTATAACGTATAACGTTATATAGTGTTACGTTATGACGTATAACGTTATATAGTATTACGTTATAACGTGTAACGTACTATAGCATTTCCTTATAACGTATAACATCATATGGTATTACGTTATAACGTATAACGTCATAAGGTATTACCTTATAAAGTATAACGTTATGTAGCATTACGTTATAACGTATAACATTATTTAGTATTACGTTATACCGTATAACGTTATGTGGTATTACGTTATAACGTATAACGTTAAATAGCATTACGTTATAACGTATAACGTTATGTAGTATTACGTTATAACGTGTAACGTACTATAGCATTTCCTTATAACGTATAACATCATATGGTATTACGTTATAACGTATAACGTCATATGGTATTACGTTATAACGTATAACGTTATATGGTATTACGTTATAACGTATAACGTATGTGGTATTACGTTATAACGTATAACGTTATATAGCATTACGTTATAACGTATAACGTTATGTAGCATTACGTTATAACGTATATCGTTATATAGTATTACGTTATAACGTATAACGTTATGTGGTATTACGTTATAACGTATAACGTTATATAGCATTACGTTATAACGCATAACGTTATGTAGCATTACGTTATAACGAATAACGTTATATAGTATTACGTTATAACGTATAACGTCAGAAGGTATTACGTTATACCTTATAACGTTATATAATATTACGTTATAGTGTGTAACGTACTATAGCATTCCTTTATAACGTATAACGTCATATGGTATTACGCTATAACGTATAACGTTATATAGTATTACGTTATAACGTATAACGTTATGTAGTATTACGTTATAACGTATAACGTTATATAGTATTACGTTATAACGTGCAACGTACTATCGCATTTCCTTATAACGTATAACATCATACGGTTTTACGTTATAACTTATAACGTTATATAGTATTACGTTATAACGTGTAACGTACTATAGCATTCCTTTATAACGTATAACGTCATATAGTATTACGTTATAACGTATAACTTTATATAGTATTACGTTATAACGTATAACGTCATTAGGTATTACCTTATAACGTATAACGTTATGTAGCATTACGTTATAACGTATAACGTTCTATAGTATTACGTTATGACGTATAACGTTATATAGTATTACGTTATAACGTGCAACGTACTATCGCATTTCCTTATAACGTATAACATCATACGGTTTTACGTTATAACGTATAACGTCATATGGTATTACGTTATAACGTATAACGTTATATAGTATTACGTTATAACGTATAACGTTATATAGTATTACGTTATGACGTATAACGTCATAAGGTATTACGTTATAACTTATAACGTTATATAGTATTACGTCATAACGTGTAACGTACTATAGCATTTCCTTGTAACGTATAACATCATACGGTTTTACGTTATAACGTATAACGTCATATGCTATTACGTTATAACGTATAACGTCATATGGTATCACGTTATAACGTATAACGGTATATAGTATTACGTTACAACGTATAACGTTATATTGTATTACGTTATAACGTATAACGTTATGTGGTATTACGTTATAACGTATAACGTTATATAGCATTACGTTATAACGTATAACGTTATGTAGCATTACGTTATAACGTATATCGTTATATAGTATTACGTTATAACGTATAACGTTATGTGGTATTACGTTACAACGTATAACGTTATGTCGTATTACGTTATAACGTATAACGTTATGTCGTATTACGTTATAACGTATAACGTTATATAGCATTACGTTATAACGTATAACGTTATGTAGCATTACGTTATAACGTATATCGTTATATAGTATTACGTTATAACGTATAACGTTATGTGTTATTACGTTATACCGTATAACGGTATGTAGCCTTACGTTATAACTTATAAAGTTATATAGCATTACGTTATACCGTATAACGTTATGTAGTATTACGTTATAACGTATAACGTTATATGGTATTAGGTTATAACGTATAACGTTATGTGGTATTACGTTATAACGTATAACGTTATATAGCATTACGTTATAACGTATAACGTTATGTAGCATTACGTTATAACGTATATCGTTATATAGTATTACGTTATAACGTATAACGTTATGTGGTATTACGTTATACCGTATAACGCTATGTAGCATTACGTTATGACTTATAAAGTTATATAGCATTACGTTATACCGTATAACGTTATGTAGCATTACGTTATAACGTATAACGTTATATAGCATTTCCTTATAACGTATAACATCATACGGTATCACGTTATAACGTATAACGTCATAAGGTATTACGTTATACCTTATAACGTTATATAATATTACGTTATAGTGTGTAACGTACTATAGCAGTCCTTTAGAACGTATAACGTCATATGGTATTACGCTATAACGTATAACGTTATATAGTATTACGTTATAACGTATAACGTTATATGGTATTACGTTATAACGTATAACGTTATATAGTATTACGTTATAACGTATAAAGTTATATAGTATTACGTTATAACGTATAACGTTATATAGTATTACGTTATGACGTATAACGTCATAAGATATTACGTTATAACTTATAACGTTATATAGTATTACGTTATAACGTGTAACGTACTATAGCATTCCTTTATAACTTATAACGTCATATAGTATTACGTTATAACGTATAACGGTATATAGTATTACGTTATAACGTATAACGTCATAAGGTATTACCTTACAACGTATAACGTTATGTAGTATTACGTTATAACGTGTAACGTACTATAGCATTTCTTTATAACGTATAACGTTATATAATATTACGTTATAACCTATAACGTTATATAGTATTACGTTATAACGTGTAACGTACTATAGCATTTCTTTATAACGTATAACGTCATATGGTATCACGTTATAACGTATAACGGTATATAGTATTGCGTTATAACGTATAACGTCATTAGGTATTACCTTATAACGTATAACGTTATGTAGCATTACGTTATAACGTATAACGTCCTTAGGTATTACCTTATAACGTATAACGTTATGTAGCATTACGTTATAACGTATAACGTTCTATAGTATTACGTTATGACGTATAACGTTATATAGTATTACGTTATAACGTGTAACGTTATGTAGCATTACGTTATAACGTATAACGTTCTATAGTATTACGTTATGACGTATAACGTTATATAGTATTACGTTATAACGTGTAACGTACTATCGCATTTCCTTATAACGTATAACATCATACGGTTTTACGTTATAACGTATAACGTCATATGGTATTACGTTATAACGTATAACGTTATATAGTATTACGTTATAACGTATAACGTTATATAGTATTACGTTATGACGTATAACGTCATAAGGTATTACGTTATAACTTATAACGTTATATAGTATTACGTCATAACGTGTAACGTACTATAGCATTTCCTTATAACGTATAACATCATACGGTTTTACGTTATAACGTATAACGTCATATGCTATTACGTTATAACGTATAACGTCATATGGTATCACGTTATAACGTATAACGGTATATAGTATTACGTTACAACGTATAACGTTATATTGTATTACGTTATAACGTATAACGTTATGTGGTATTACGTTATAACGTATAACGTTAAATAGCATTACGTTATAACGTATAACGTTATGTAGTATTACGTTATAACGTGTAACGTACTATAGCATTTCCTTATAACGTATAACATCATCTGGTATTACGTTATAACGTATAACGTCATATGGTATTACGTTATAACATATAACGTCAGAAGGTATTACGTTATACCTTATAACGTTATATAATATTACGTTATAGTGTGTAACGTACTATAGCATTCCTTTATAACGTATAACGTCATATGGTATTACGCTATAACGTATAACGTATAACGTTATGTAGTATTACGTTATAACGTATAACGTTATATAGTATTACGTTATACCGTATAACGTTATGTGGTATTACGTTATGACGTATAACGTACTATAGCATTCCTTTATAACGTATAACGTCAAATAGTGTTACGTTATAACGTATAACGTTATATAGTATTACGTTATGACGTATAACGTCATAAGGTATTACGTTATAACTTATAACGTTATATAGTATTACGTTATAACGTGTAACGTACTATAGCATTTCCTTATAACGTATAACATCATACGGAATTACGTTATAACGTATTACGTCATATGGTATTACGTTATAACGTATAACGTTATATAGTATTACGTTATAACGTATTACGTCATATGGTATTACGTTATAACTTATAACGTTATATAGTATTACGTTATAACGTGTAACGTACTATAACATTTCCTTATAACGTATAACATCATATGGTATTACGTTATAACGTATAACGTCATATGGTATTATGTTATAACGTATAACGTTATACAGTATTACGTTATAACGTATAACGTTATATAGTGTTACGTTATGACGTATAACGTTATATAGTATTACGTTATAACGTGTAACGTACTATAGCATTTCCTTATAACGTATAACATCATATGGTATTACGTTATAACGTATAACGTCATAAGGTATTACCTTATAACGTATAACGTTATGTAGCATTACGTTATAACGTATAACGTTATTTAGTATTACGTTATACCGTATAACGTTATGTGGTATTACGTTATAACGTGTAACGTTAAATAGCATTACGTTATAACGTATAACGTTATGTAGTATTACGTTATAACGTGTAACGTACTATAGCATTTCCTTATAACGTATAACATCATATGGTATTACGTTATAACGTATAACGTCATATGGTATTACGTTATAACGTATAACGTTATATGGTATTACGTTATAACGTATAACGTATGTGGTATTACGTTATAACGTATAACGTTATATAGCATTACGTTATAACGTATAACGTTATGTAGCATTACGTTATAACGTATATCGTTATATAGTATTACGTTATAACGTATAACGTTATGTGGTATTACGTTATAACGTATAACGTTATATAGCATTACGTTATAACGCATAACGTTATGTAGCATTACGTTATAACGAATAACGTAATATAGTATTACGTTATAACGTATAACGTCAGAAGGTATTACGTTATACCTTATAACGTTATATAATATTACGTTATAGTGTGTAACGTACTATAGCATTCCTTTATAACGTATAACGTCATATGGTATTACGCTATAACGTATAACGTTATATAGTATTACGTTATAACGTATAACGTTATGTAGTAATACGTTATAACGTATAACGTTATATAGTATTACGTTATAACGTATAACGTTATATAGTATTACGTTATGACGTATAACGTCATAAGGTATTACGTTATAACTTATAACGTTATATAGTATTACGTTATAACGTGTAACGTACTATAGCATTCCTTTATAACGTATAACGTCATATAGTATTACGTTATAACGTATAACTTTATATAGTATTACGTTATAACGTATAACGTCATTAGGTATTACCTTATAACGTATAACGTTATGTGGTATTACGTTACAACGTATAACGTTATGTCGTATTACGTTATAACGTATAACGTTATGTCGTATTACGTTATAACGTATAACGTTATATAGCATTACGTTATAACGTATAACGTTATGTAGCATTACGTTATAACGTATATCGTTATATAGTATTACGTTATAACGTATAACGTTATGTGTTATTACGTTATACCGTATAACGGTATGTAGCCTTACGTTATAACTTATAAAGTTATATAGCATTACGTTATACCGTATAACGTTATGTAGTATTACGTTATAACGTATAACGTTATATGGTATTACGTTATAACGTATAACGTTATGTGGTATTACGTTATAACGTATAACGTTATATAGCATTACGTTATAACGTATAACGTTATATAGCATTACGTTATACCGTATAACGTTATGTAGCATTACGTTATAACGTATAACGTTATATAGCATTTCCTTATAACGTATAACATCATACGGTATCACGTTATAACGTATAACGTCATAAGGTATTACGTTATACCTTATAACGTTATATAATATTACGTTATAGTGTGTAACGTACTATAGCAGTCCTTTAGAACGTATAACGTCATATGGTATTACGCTATAACGTATAACGTTATATAGTATTACGTTATAACGTATAACGTTATATGGTATTACGTTATAACGTATAACGTTATATAGTATTACGTTATAACGTATAAAGTTATATAGTATTACGTTATAACGTATAACGTTATATAGTATTACGTTATGACGTATAACGTCATAAGATATTACGTTATAACTTATAACGTTATATAGTATTACGTTATAACGTGTAACGTACTATAGCATTCCTTTATAACTTATAACGTCATATAGTATTACGTTATAACGTATAACGGTATATAGTATTACGTTATAACGTATAACGTCATAAGGTATTACCTTACAACGTATAACGTTATGTAGTATTACGTTATAACGTGTAACGTACTATAGCATTTCTTTATAACGTATAACGTTATATAATATTACGTTATAACCTATAACGTTATATAGTATTACGTTATAACGTGTAACGTACTATAGCATTTCTTTATAACGTATAACGTCATATGGTATCACGTTATAACGTATAACGGTATATAGTATTGCGTTATAACGTATAACGTCATTAGGTATTACCTTATAACGTATAACGTTATGTAGCATTACGTTATAACGTATAACGTCCTTAGGTATTACCTTATAACGTATAACGTTATGTAGCATTACGTTATAACGTATAACGTTCTATAGTATTACGTTATGACGTATAACGTTATATAGTATTACGTTATAACGTGTAACGTTATGTAGCATTACGTTATAACGTATAACGTTCTATAGTATTACGTTATGACGTATAACGTTATATAGTATTACGTTATAACGTGTAACGTACTATCGCATTTCCTTATAACGTATAACATCATACGGTTTTACGTTATAACGTATAACGTCATATGGTATTACGTTATAACGTATAACGTTATATAGTATTACGTTATAACGTATAACGTTATATAGTATTACGTTATGACGTATAACGTCATAAGGTATTACGTTATAACTTATAACGTTATATAGTATTACGTCATAACGTGTAACGTACTATAGCATTTCCTTATAACGTATAACATCATACGGTTTTACGTTATAACGTATAACGTCATATGCTATTACGTTATAACGTATAACGTCATATGGTATCACGTTATAACGTATAACGGTATATAGTATTACGTTACAACGTATAACGTTATATTGTATTACGTTATAACGTATAACGTTATGTGGTATTACGTTATAACGTATAACGTTAAATAGCATTACGTTATAACGTATAACGTTATGTAGTATTACGTTATAACGTGTAACGTACTATAGCATTTCCTTATAACGTATAACATCATCTGGTATTACGTTATAACGTATAACGTCATATGGTATTACGTTATAACATATAACGTCAGAAGGTATTACGTTATACCTTATAACGTTATATAATATTACGTTATAGTGTGTAACGTACTATAGCATTCCTTTATAACGTATAACGTCATATGGTATTACGCTATAACGTATAACGTATAACGTTATGTAGTATTACGTTATAACGTATAACGTTATATAGTATTACGTTATACCGTATAACGTTATGTGGTATTACGTTATAACGTATAACGTACTATAGCACTCCTTTATAACGTATAACGTCAAATAGTGTTACGTTATAACGTATAACGTTATATAGTATTACGTTATGACGTATAACGTCATAAGGTATTACGTTATAACTTATAACGTTATATAGTATTACGTTATAACGTGTAACGTACTATAGCATTTCCTTATAACGTATAACATCATACGGAATTACGTTATAACGTATTACGTCATATGGTATTACGTTATAACGTATAACGTTATATAGTATTACGTTATAACGTATTACGTCATATGGTATTACGTTATAACTTATAACGTTATATAGTATTACGTTATAACGTGTAACGTACTATAACATTTCCTTATAACGTATAACATCATATGGTATTACGTTATAACGTATAACGTCATATGGTATTATGTTATAACGTATAACGTTATACAGTATTACGTTATAACGTATAACGTTATATAGTGTTACGTTATGACGTATAACGTTATATAGTATTACGTTATAACGTGTAACGTACTATAGCATTTCCTTATAACGTATAACATCATATGGTATTACGTTATAACGTATAACGTCATAAGGTATTACCTTATAACGTATAACGTTATGTAGCATTACGTTATAACGTATAACGTTATTTAGTATTACGTTATACCGTATAACGTTATGTGGTATTACGTTATAACGTGTAACGTTAAATAGCATTACGTTATAACGTATAACGTTATGTAGTATTACGTTATAACGTGTAACGTACTATAGCATTTCCTTATAACGTATAACATCATATGGTATTACGTTATAAGGTATAACGTCATATGGTATTACGTTATAACGTATAACGTTATATGGTATTACGTTATAACGTATAACCTATGTGGTATTACGTTATAACGTATAACGTTATATAGCATTACGTTATAACGTATAACGTTATGTAGCATTACGTTATAACGTATATCGTTATATAGTATTACGTTATAACGTATAACGTTATGTGGTATTACGTTATAACGTATAACGTTATATAGCATTACGTTATAACGCATAACGTTATGTAGCATTACGTTATAACGAATAACGTTATATAGTATTACGTTATAACGTATAACGTCAGAAGGTATTACGTTATACCTTATAACGTTATATAATATTACGTTATAGTGTGTAACGTACTATAGCATTCCTTTATAACGTATAACGTCATATGGTATTACGCTATAACGTATAACGTTATATAGTATTACGTTATAACGTATAACGTTATGTAGTATTACGTTATAACGTATAACGTTATATAGTATTACGTTATAACGTATAACGTTATATAGTATTACGTTATGACGTATAACGTCATAAGGTATTACGTTATAACTTATAACGTTATATAGTATTACGTTATAACGTGTAACGTACTATAGCATTCCTTTATAACGTATAACGTCATATAGTATTACGTTATAACGTATAACTTTATATAGTATTACGTTATAACGTATAACGTCATTAGGTATTACCTTATAACGTATAACGTTATGTAGCATTACGTTATAACGTATAACGTTCTATAGTATTACGTTATGACGTATAACGTTATATAGTATTACGTTATAACGTATAACGTTATATAGTATTACGTTATAACGTATAACGTTATATAGTATTACGTTATGACGTATAACGTCATAAGGTATTACGTTATAACTTATAACGTTATATAGTATTACGTTATAACGTATAACGTTATATAGTATTACGTTATGACGTATAACGTCATAAGGTATTACGTTATAACTTATAACGTTATATAGTATTACGTCATAACGTGTAACGTACTATAGCATTTCCTTATAACGTATAACATCATACGGTTTTACGTTATAACGTATAACGTCATATGCTATTACGTTATAACGTATAACGTCATATGGTATCACGTTATAACGTATAACGGTATATAGTATTACGTTACAACGTATAACGTTATATTGTATTACGTTATAACGTATAACGTTATGTGGTATTACGTTATAACGTATAACGTTATATAGCATTACGTTATAACGTATAACGTTATGTAGCATTACGTTATAACGTATATCGTTATATAGTATTACGTTATAACGTATAACGTTATGTGGTATTACGTTATAACGTATAACGTTATGTCGTATTACGTTATAACGTATAACGTTATGTCGTATTACGTTATAACGTATAACGTTATATAGCATTACGTTATAACGTATAACGTTATGTAGAATTACGTTATAACGTATATCGTTATATAGTATTACGTTATAACGTATAACGTTATGTGTTATTACGTTATACCGTATAACGTTATGTAGCATTACGTTATAACTTATAAAGTTATATAGCATTACGTTATACCGTATAACGTTATGTAGTATTACGTTATAACGTATAACGTTATATGGTATTACGTTATAACGTATAACGTTATGTGGTATTACGTTATAACGTATAACGTTATATAGCATTACGTTATAACGTATAACGTTATGTAGCATTACGTTATAACGTATATCGTTATATAGTATTACGTTATAACGTATAACGTCATGTGGTATTACGTTATACCGTATAACGTTATGTAGCATTACGTTATGACTTAAAGTTATATAGCATTACGTTATACCGTATAACGTTATGTAGCATTACGTTATAACGTATAACGTTATATAGCATTTCCTTATAACGTATAACATCATACGGTATCACGTTATAACGTATAACGTCATATGGTATTACGTTATAACGTATAACGTCATAAGGTATTACGTTATACCTTATAACGTTATATAATATTACGTTATAGTGTGTAACGTACTATAGCAGTCCTTTAGAACGTATAACGTCATATGGTATTACGCTATAACGTATAACGTTATATAGTATTACGTTATAACGTATAACGTTATATGGTATTACGTTATAACGTATAACGTTATATAGTATTACGTTATAACGTATAAAGTTATATAGTATTACGTTATAACGTATAACGTTATATAGTATTACGTTATGACGTATAACGTCATAAGATATTACGTTATAACTTATAACGTTATATAGTATTACGTTATAACGTGTAACGTACTATAGCATTCCTTTATAACTTATAACGTCATATAGTATTACGTTATAACGTATAACGGTATATAGTATTACGTTATAACGTATAACGTCATAAGGTATTACCTTACAACGTATAACGTTATGTAGTATTACGTTATAACGTGTAACGTACTATAGCATTTCTTTATAACGTATAACGTTATATAGTATTACGTTATAACCTATAACGTTATATAGTATTACGTTATAACGTGTAACGTACTATAGCATTTCTTTATAACGTATAACGTCATATGGTATCACGTTATAACGTATAACGGTATATAGTATTGCGTTATAACGTATAACGTTATGTGGTATTACGTGATAACGTATAACGTTATATTGTATTACGTTATAACGTATAACGTTATATAGTATTGCGTTATGACGTATAACGTTATGCGGTATTACGTTAGAACGTATAACGTACTATAGCATTCCTTTATAACGTATAACGTCATATAGTGTTACGTTATAACGTATAACGTTATATAGTATTAGGTTATGATGCATAACGTCATAAGGTATTACGTTATGACGTATAACGTTATATAGTATTACGTTATAACGTGTAACGTACTATAGCATTTCCTTATAACGTATAACATCATACGGTATTACGTTATAACGTATTACGTCATATGGTATTACGTTATAACGTATAACGTTATATAGTATTACGTTATAACGTATAACGCTATATAGTATTACGTTATGACGTATAACGTCACAAGGTATTACGTTATAACTTATAACGTTATATAGTATTACGTTATAACGTGTAACGTACTATAACATTTCCTTATAACGTATAACATCATATGGTATTACGTTATAACGTATAACGTCATATGGTATTACGTTATAACGTATAACGTCAGAAGGTATTACGTTATACCTTATAACGTTATATAATATTACGTTATAGTGTGTAACGTACTATAGCATTCCTTTATAACGTATAACGTCATATGGTATTACGCTATAACGTATAACGTTATATAGTATTACGTTATAACGTATAACGTTATGTAGTATTACGTTATAACGTATAACGTTATATAGTATTACGTTATACCGTATAACGTTATGTGGTATTACGTTATAACGTATAACGTACTATAGCATTCCTTTATAACGTATAACGTCATATAGTGTTACGTTATAACGTATAACGTTATATAGTATTACGTTATGACGTATAACGTCATAAGGTATTACGTTATAACTTATAACGTTATATAGTATTACGTTATAACGTGTAACGTACTATAGCATTTGCTTATAACGTATAACATCATACGGTATTACGTTATAACGTATTACGTCATATGGTATTACGTTATAACGTATAACGTTATATAGTATTACGTTATAACGTATTACGTCATATGGTATTACGTTATAACTTATAACGTTATATAGTATTACGTTATAACGTGTAACGTACTATAATATTTCCTTATAACGTATAACATCATATGGTATTACGTTATGACGTATAACGTTATATAGTATTACGTTATAACGTGTAACGTACTATAGCATTTCCTTATAACGTATAACATCATATGGTATTATGTTATAACGTATAACGTCATAAGGTATTACCTTATAACGTATAACGTTATGTAGCATTACGTTATAACGTATAACGTTATTTAGTATTACGTTATACCGTATAACGTTATGTGGTATTACGTTATAACGTATAACGTTAAATAGCATTACGTTATAACGTATAACGTTATGTAGTATTACGTTATAACGTGTAACGTACTATAGCATTTCCTTATAACGTATAACATCATATGGTATAACGTTATAACGTATAACGTTATATAGCATTACGTTATAACGTATAACGTTATGTAGCATTACGTTATAACGTATATCGTTATATAGTATTACGTTATAACGTATAACGTTATGTGGTATTACGTTATAACGTATAACGTTATGTCGTATTACGTTATAACGTATAACGTTATGTCGTATTACGTTATAACGTATAACGTTATATAGCATTACGTTATAACGTATAACGTTATGTAGCATTACGTTATAACGTATATCGTTATATAGTATTACGTTATAACGTATAACGTTATGTGTTATTACGTTATACCGTATAACGTTATGTAGTATTCCGTTATAACGTATAACGTTACATGGTATTACGTTATAACGTATAACGTTATGTGGTATTACGTTATAACGTATAACGTTATATAGCATTACGTTATAACGTATAACGTTATGTAGCATTACGTTATAACGTATATCGTTATATAGTATTACGTTATAACTTATAACGTTATGCGGTATTACGTTATACCGTATAACGTTATGTAGCATTACGTTATAACTTATAAAGTTATATAGCATTACGTTATACCGTATAACGTTATGTAGCATTACGTTATAACGTATAACGTTATATAGCATTTCCTTATAACGTATAACATCATACGGTATCACGTTATAACGTATAACGTCATATGGTATTACGTTATAACGTATAACGTCATATGGTATTACCTTATAACGTATAACGTTATGTAGCATTACGTTATAACGTATAACGTGATAAGGTATTACGTTGTAACTTATACCGTTATATAGTATTACGTTATAACGTGTAACGTACTATAGCATTCCTTTATAACGTATAACGTCATATAGTGTTACGTTATATCGTATAACGTTATATAGTATTAGGTTATGACGTATAACGTCATAAGGTATTACGTTATGACGTATAACGTTATATAGTATTACGTTATAACGTGTAACGTACTATAGCATTTCCTTATAACGTATAACATCATACGGTATTACGTTACAACGTATAACGTCATATGGTATTATGTTATAACGTATAACGTTATACAGTATTACGTTATAACGTATAACGTTATATAGTGTTACGTTATGACGTATAACGTTATATAGCATTACGTTATAACGTGTAACGTACTATAGCATTTCCTTATAACGTATAACATCATATGGTATTACGTTATAACGTATAACGTCATAAGGTATTACCTTATAACGTATAACGTTATGTAGCATTACGTTATAACGTATAACGTTATTTAGTATTACGTTATACCGTATAACGTTATGTGGTATTACGTTATAACGTATAACGTTACATAGCATTACGTTATAACGTATAACGTTATGTAGTATTACGTTATAACGTGTAACGTACTATAGCATTTCCTTATAACGTATAACATCATCTGGTATTACGTTATAACGTATAACGTCATATGGTATTACGTTATAACGTATAACGTCAGAAGGTATTACGTTATACCTTATAACGTTATATAATATTACGTTATAGTGTGTAACGTACTATAGCATTCCTTTATAACGTATAACGTCATATGGTATTACGCTATAACGTATAACGTTATATAGTATTACGTTATAACGTATAACGTTATGTAGTATTACGTTATAACGTATAACGTTATATAGTATTACGTTATACCGTATAACGTTATGTGGTACTACGTTATAACGTATAACGTACTATAGCATTCCTTTATAACGTATAACGTCAAATAGTGTTACGTTATAACGTATAACGTTATATAGTATTACGTTATGACGTATAACGTCATAAGGTATTACGTTATAACTTATGACGTTATATAGTATTACGTTATAACGTGTAACGTACTATAGCATTTCCTTATAACGTATAACATCATACGGTATTACGTTATAACGTATTACGTCATATGGTATTACGTTATAACGTATAACGTTATATAGTATTACGTTATAACGTATTACGTCATATGGTATTACGTTATAACTTATAACGTTATATAGTATTACGCTATAACGTGTAACGTACTATAACATTTCCTTATAACGTATAACATCATATGGTATTACGTTATAACGTATAACGTCATATGGTATTATGTTATAATGTATAACGTTATACAGTATTACGTTATAACGTATAACGTTATATAGTGTTACGTTATGACGTATAACGTTATATAGTATTACGTTATAACGTGTAACGTACTATAGCATTTCCTTATAACGTATAACATAATATGGTATTACGTTATAACGTATAACGTCATAAGGTATTACCTTATAACGCATAACGTTATGTAGCATTACGTTATAACGTATAACGTTATTTAGTATTACGTTATACCGTATAACGTTATGTGGTATTACGTTATAACGTATAACGTTAAATAGCATTACGTTATAACGTATAACGTTATGTGTTATTACGTTATACCGTATAACGTTATGTAGCATTACGTTATAACTTATAAAGTTATATAGCATTACGTTATACCGTATAACGTTATGTAGTATTACGTTATAACGTATAACGTTACATGGTATTACGTTATAACGTATAACGTTATGTGGTATTACGTTATAACGTATAACGTTATATAGCATTACGTTATAACGTATAACGTTATGTAGCATTACGTTATAACGTATATCGTTATATAGTATTACGTTATAGCTTATAACGTTATGCGGTATTACGTTATACCGTATAACGTTATGTAGCATTACGTTATAACTTATAAAGTTATATAGCATTACGTTATACCGTATAACGTTATGTAGCATTACGTTATAACGTATAACGTTATATAGCATTTCCTTATAACGTATAACATCATACGGTATCACGTTATAACGTATAACGTCATATGGTATTACGTTATAACGTATAACGTCATATGGTATTACCTTATAACGTATAACGTTATGTAGCATTACGTTATAACGTATAACGTGATAAGGTATTACGTTGTAACTTATACCGTTATATAGTATTACGTTATAACGTGTAACGTACTATAGCATTCCTTTATAACGTATAACGTCATATAGTGTTACGTTATAACGTATAACGTTATATAGTATTAGGTTATGACGTATAACGTCATAAGGTATTACGTTATGACGTATAACGTTATATAGTATTACGTTATAACGTGTAACGTACTATAGCATTTCCTTATAACGTATAACATCATACGGTATTACGTTACAACGTATAACGTCATATGGTATTATGTTATAACGTATAACGTTATACAGTATTACGTTATAACGTATAACGTTATATAGTGTTACGTTATGACGTATAACGTTATATAGTATTACGTTATAACGTGTAACGTACTATAGCATTTCCTTATAACGTATAACATCATCTGGTATTACGTTATAACGTATAACGTCATATGGTATTACGTTATAACGTATAACGTCAGAAGGTATTACGTTATACCTTATAACGTTATATAATATTACGTTATAGTGTGTAACGTACTATAGCATTCCTTTATAACGAATAACGTCATATGGTATTACGCTATAACGTATAACGTTATATAGTATTACGTTATAACGTATAACGTTATGTAGTATTACGTTATAACGTATAACGTTATATAGTATTACGTTATACCGTATAACGTTATGTGGTATTACGTTATAACGTATAACGTACTATAGCATTCCTTTATAACGTATAACGTCAAATAGTGTTACGTTATAACGTATAACGTTATATAGTATTACGTTATGACGTATAACGTCATAAGGTATTACGTTATAACTTATAACGTTATATAGTATTACGTTATAACGTGTAACGTACTATAGCATTTCCTTATAACGTATAACATCATACGGTATTACGTTATAACGTATTACGTCATATGGTATTACGTTATAACGTATAACGTTATATAGTATTACGTTATAACGTATTACGTCATATGGTATTACGTTATAACTTATAACGTTATATAGTATTACGCTATAACGTGTAACGTACTATAACATTTCCTTATAACGTATAACATCATATGGTATTACGTTATAACGTATAACGTCATATGGTATTATGTTATAACGTATAACGTTATACAGTATTACGTTATAACGTATAACGTTATATAGTGTTACGTTATGACGTATAACGTTATATAGTATTACGTTATAACGTGTAACGTACTATAGCATTTCCTTATAACGTATAACATAATATGGTATTACGTTATAACGTATAACGTCATAAGGTATTACCTTATAACGTATAACGTTATGTAGCATTACGTTATAACGTATAACGTTATTTAGTATTACGTTATACCGTATAACGTTATGTGGTATTACGTTATAACGTGTAACGTTAAATAGCATTACGTTATAACGTATAACGTTATGTAGTATTACGTTATAACGTGTAACGTACTATAGCATTTCCTTATAACGTATAACATCATATGGTATTACGTTATAACGTATAACGTCATATGGTATTACGTTATAACGTATAACGTTATATGGTATTACGTTATAACGTATAACGTATGTGGTATTACGTTATAACGTATAACGTTATGTAGCATTACGTTATAACGTATAACGTTATGTAGCATTACGTTATAACGTATATCGTTATATAGTGTTACGTTATAACGTATAACGTTATGTGGTATTACGTTATAACGTATAACGTTATATAGCATTACGTTATAACGCATAACGTTATGTAGCATTACGTTATAACGAATAACGTTATATAGTATTACGTTATAACGTATAACGTCAGAAGGTATTACGTTATACCTTATAACGTTATATAATATTACGTTATAGTGTGTAACGTACTATAGCATTCCTTTATAACGTATAACGTCATATGGTATTACGCTATAACGTATAACGTTATATAGTATTACGTTATAACGTATAACGTTATGTAGTATTACGTTATAACGTATAACGTTATATAGTATTACGTTATAACGTATAACGTTATATAGTATTACGTTATGACGTATAACGTCATAAGGTATTACGTTATAACTTATAACGTTATATAGTATTACGTTATAACGTGTAACGTACTATAGCATTCCTTTATAACGTATAACGTCATATAGTATTACGTTATAACGTATAACTTTATATAGTATTACGTTATAACGTATAACGTCATTAGGTATTACCTTATAACGTATAACGTTATGTAGCATTACGTTATAACGTATAACGTTCTATAGTATTACGTTATGACGTATAACGTTATATAGTATTACGTTATAACGTGTAACGTACTATCGCATTTCCTTATAACGTATAACATCATACGGTTTTACGTTATAACGTATAACGTCATATGGTATTACGTTATAACGTATAACGTCATTAGGTATTACCTTATAACGTATAACGTTATGTAGCATTACGTTATAACGTATAACGTTATATAGTATTACGTTATAACGTATAACGTTATATAGTATTACGTTATGACGTATAACGTCATAAGGTATTACGTTATAACTTATAACGTTATATAGTATTACGTTATAACGTGTAACGTACTATAGCATTCCTTTATAACGTATAACGTCATATAGTATTACGTTATAACGTATAACTTTATATAGTATTACGTTATAACGTATAACGTCATTAGGTATTACCTTATAACGTATAACGTTATATAGTATTACGTTATAACGTATAACGTTATATAGTATTACGTTATGACGTATAACGTCATAAGGTATTACGTTATAACTTATAACGTTATATAGTATTACGTCATAACGTGTAACGTACTATAGCATTTCCTTATAACGTATAACATCATACGGTTTTACGTTATAACGTATAACGTCATATGCTATTACGTTATAACGTATAACGTCATATGGTATCACGTTATAACGTATAACGGTATATAGTATTACGTTACAACGTATAACGTTATATTGTATTACGTTATAACGTATAACGTTATGTGGTATTACGTTATAACGTATAACGTTATATAGCATTACGTTATAACGTATAACGTTATGTAGCATTACGTTATAACGTATATCGTTATATAGTATTACGATATAACGTATAACGTTATGTGGTATTACGTTATAACGTATAACGTTATGTCGTATTACGTTATAACGTATAGCGTTATGTCGTATTACGTTATAACGTATAACGTTATATAGCATTACGTTATAACGTATAACGTTATTTAGCATTACGTTATAACGTATATCGTTATATAGTATTACGTTATAACGTATAACGTTATGTGTTATTACGTTATACCGTATAACGTTATGTAGCATTACGTTATAACTTATAAAGTTATATAGCATTACGTTATACCGTATAACGTTATGTAGTATTACGTTATACCGTATAACGTTATGTAGCATTACGATATGACTTATAAAGTTATATAGCATTACGTTATACCGTATAACGTTATGTAGCATTACGTTATAACGTATAACGTTATATAGCATTTCCTTATAACGTATAACATCATACGGTATCACGTTATAACGTATAACGTCATATGGTATTACGTTATAACGTATAACGTCATAAGGTATTACGTTATACCTTATAACGTTATATAATATTACCTTATAGTGTGTAACGTACTATAGCAGTCCTTTAGAACGTATAACGTCATATGGTATTACGCTATAACGTATAACGTTATATAGTATTACGTTATAACGTATAACGTTATATGGTATTACGTTATAACGTATAACGTTATATAGTATTACGTTATAACGTATAAAGTTATATAGTATTACGTTATAACGTATAACGTTATATAGTATTACGTTATGACGTATAACGTCATAAGATATTACGTTATAACTTATAACGTTATATAGTATTACGTTATAACGTGTAACGTACTATAGCATTCCTTTATAACTTATAACGTCATATAGTATTACGTTATAACGTATAACGGTATATAGTATTACGTTATAACGTATAACGTCATAAGGTATTACCTTACAACGTATAACGTTATGTAGTATTACGTTATAACGTGTAACGTACTATAGCATTTCCTTATAACGTATAACGTCATATGGTATCACGTTATAACGTATAACGGTATATAGTATTGCGTTATAACGTATAACGTTATGTGGTATTACGTGATAACGTATAACGTTATATTGTATTACGTTATAACGTATAACGTTATATAGTATTGCGTTATGACGTGTAACGTTATGTGGTATTACGTTATAACGTATAACGTACTATAGCATTCCTTTATAACGTATAACGTCATATAGTGTTACGTTATAACGTATAACGTTATATAGTATTAGGTTATGATGCATAACGTCATAAGGTATTACGTTATAACGTATAACGTTATATAGTATTACGTTATAACGTGTAACGTACTATAGCATTTCCTTATAACGTATAACATCATACGGTATTACGTTATAACGTATTACGTCATATGGTATTACGTTATAACGTATAACGTTATATAGTATTACGTTATAACGTATAACGCTATATAGTATTACGTTATGACGTATAACGTCACAAGGTATTACGTTATAACTTATAACGTTATATAGTATTACGTTATAACGTGTAACGTACTATAACATTTCCTTATAACGTATAACATCATATGGTATTACGTTATAACGTATAACGTCATATGGTATTACGTTATAACGTATAACGTCAGAAGGTATTACGTTATACCTTATAACGTTATATAATATTACGTTATAGTGTGTAACGTACTATAGCATTCCTTTATAACGTATAACGTCATATGGTATTACGCTATAACGTATAACGTTATATAGTATTACGTTATAACGTATAACGTTATGTAGTATTACGTTATAACGTATAACGTTATACAGTATTACGTTATAACGTATAACGTTATATAGTGTTACGTTATGACGTATAACGTTATATAGTATTACGTTATAACGTGTAACGTACTATAGCATTTCCTTATAACGTATAACATCATATGGTATTACGTTATAACGTATAACGTCATAAGGTATTACCTTATAACGTATAACGTTATGTAGCATTACGTTATAACGTATAACGTTATTTAGTATTACGTTATACCGTATAACGTTATGTGGTATTACGTTATAACGTATAACGTTAGATAGCATTACGTTATAACGTAGAACGTTATGTAGTATTACGTTATAACGTGTAACGTACTATAGCATTTCCATATAACGTATAACATCATATGGTATTACGTTATAACGTATAACGTCATATGGTATTACGTTATAACGTATAACGTTATATAGCATTACGTTATAACGTATAACGTTATGTAGCATTACGTTATAACGTATATCGTTATATAGTATTACGTTATAACGTATAACGTTATGTGGTATTACGTTATAACGTATAACGTTATATAGCATTACGTTATAACGTATAACGTTATGTAGCATTACGTTATAACGTATATCGTTATATAGTATTTCGTTATAACTTATAACGTTATGCGGTATTACGTTATACCGTATAACGTTATGTAGCATTACGTTATAACTTATAAAGTTATATAGCATTACGTTATACCGTATAACGTTATGTAGCATTACGTTATAACGTATAACGTTATATAGCATTTCCTTATAACGTATAACATCATACGGTATCACGTTATAACGTATAACGTCATATGGTATTACGTTATAACGTATAACGTCATAAGGTATTACGTTATACCTTATAACGTTATATAATATTACGTTATAGTGTGTAACGTACTATAGCAGTTCTTTAGAACGTATAACGTCATATGGTATTACGCTATAACGTATAACGTTATATAGTATTACGTTATAACGTATAACGTTATATAGTATTACGTTATGACGTATAACGTCATAAGGTATTACCTTGTAACGTATAACGTTATGTAGTATTACGTTATAAAGTGTAACGTACTATAGCATTTCCTTATAACGTATAACGTGATAAGGTATTGCGTTATAACTTATAACGTGATAAGGTATTGCGTTATAACTTATAACGTTATATAGTATTACGTTATAACGTGTAACCTACTATAGCTTTCCTTTATAACGCAGAACGTCATATAGTGTTACGTTATAACGTATAACGTTATTTAGTATTAGGTTATGACGTATAAGGTCATAAGGTATTACGTTATGACGTATAACGTTATATAGTATTACGTTATAACGTGTAACGTACTATAGCATTTCCTTATAACGTATAACATCATACGGTATTACGTTATAACGTATAACGTCATATGGTATTACGTTATAACGTATAACGTTATATAGTATTACGTTATAACGTATAACGTTATATAGTATTACGTTATGACGTATAACGTCACAAGGTATTACGTTATAACTTATAACGTTATATAGTATTACGTTATAACGTGTAACGTACTATAGCATTTCCTTATAACGTATAACATCATATGGTATTACGTTATAACGTATAACATCATAAGGTATTACCTTATAACGTATAACGTTATGTAGCATTACGTTATAACGTATAACGTTATTTAGTATTACGTTATACCGTATAACGTTAGGTGGTATTACGTTATAACGTATAACGTTATGTGGTATTACGTTATAACGTATAACGTTATATAGCATTACGTTATAACGTATAACGTTATGTAGCATTACGTTATAAGGTATGTCGTTATATATTATTACGTTATAAAGTATAACATTATGTGGTATTACGTTATAACGTATAACGTTATGTCGTATTACGTTATAACGTATAACGTTATGTCGTATTACGTTATAACGTATAACGTTATGTCGTATTACGTTATAACGTATAACGTTATGTGGTATTACGTTATACCGTATAACGTTATGTAGCATTACATTATAACGTATAAAGTTATATAGCATTACGTTATACCGTATAACGTTATGTAGCATTACGTTATAACGTATAACGTTATATAGCATTTCCTTATAACGTATAACATCATACGGTATTACGCTATAACGTATAACGTCATATGGTATTACGTTATAACGTATAACGTTATATAGTATTACGTTATAACGTATAACGTTATATAGTATTATATTATAACGTATAACGTTATATAGTATTACGTTATAACGTATAACGTTATATAGTATTACGTTATAACGTATAACGTTATATAGTATTGCGTTATAACGTATAACGTTATATAGTATTACGTTATGACGTATAACGTCATAAGGTATTACGTTATAACTTATAACGTTATATAGTATTACGTTATAACGTGTAACGTACTATAGCATTCCTTTATAACGTATAACGTCATATAGTATTACGTTATAACGTATAACGTTATATAGTATTACGTTATAACGTATAACGTCATAAGGTATTACCTTATAACGTATAACGTTATGTAGCATTACGTTATGACGTATAACGTCATAAGGTATTACGTTATAACTTATAACGTTATATAGTATTACGTCATAACGTGTAACGTACTATAGCATTTCTTTATAACGTATAACGTCATATGGTATCACGTTATAACGTATAACGGTATATAGTATTACGTTATAACGTATAACGTTATATAGTATTACGTTATACCGTATAACGTTATGTGGCATTACGTTATAAAGTATAACGTTATATAGTATTACGTTATAACGTATAACGTTATATAGTATTACGTTATGAAGTATAACGTCATAAGGGATGACGTTATAACTTATAACGTTATATAGTATTACGTTATAACGTATAACGTTATATAGTATTACGTTATACCGTATAACGTTATGTGGTATTACGTTATAACGTATAACGTACTATAGCATTCCTTTATAACGTATAACGTCATATAGTGTTACGTTATAACGTATATCGTCATAAGGTATTACGTTATACCTTATAACGTTATATAATATTACGTTATAGTGTGTAACGTACTATAGCAGTCCTTTATAAAGTATAACGTCATATTGTATTACGTTATAACGTATAACGTTATATAGTATTACGTTATAACGTATAACGTTATATAGTATTACGTTATGACGTATAACGTTATAAGGTATTACGTTATAACTTATAACGTTATATAGTATTACGTTATAACGTATAAAGTTATATAGCATTACGTTATACCGTATAACGTTATGTAGCATTACGTTATAACGTATAACGTTATATAGCATTTCCTTATAACGTATAACATCATACGGTATTACGTTATAACGTATAACGTCATATGGTATTATGTTATAACGTATAACGTCATAAGGTATTACGTTATACCTTATAACGTTATATAATATTACGTTATAGTGTGTAACGTACTATGGCAGTCCTTTATAACATATAACGTCATATGGTATTACGTTATAACGTATAACGTTATATAGTATTACGTTATAACGTATAACGTTATATAGTATTATATTATAACGTATAACGTTATATAGTATTACGTTATAACGTATAACGTTATATAGTATTACGTTATAACGTATAACGTTATATAGTATTACGTTATAACGTATAACGTTATATAGTATTACGTTATGACGTATAACGTCATAAGGTATTACGTTATAACTTATAACGTTATATAGTATTACGTTATAACGTGTAACGTACTATAGCATTCCTTTATAACTTATAACGTCATATAGTATTACGTTATAACGTATAACGTTATATAGTATTACGTTATAACGTATAACGTCATAAGGTATTACCTTATAACGTATAACGTTATGTAGTATTACGTTATAACGTGTAACGTACTGTAGCATTTCCTTATAACGTATAACGTGATAAGGTATTGCGTTATAACTTATAACGTTATATAGTATTACGTTATAACGTGTAACGTACTATAGCATTCCTTTATAACTTATAACGTCATATAGTATTACGTTATAACGTATAACGTTATATAGTATTACGTTATAACGTATAACGTCATAAGGTATTACCTTATAACGTATAACGTTATGTAGCATTACGTTATGACGTATAACGTCATAAGGTATTACGTTATAACTTATAACGTTATATAGTATTACGTCATAACGTGTAACGTACTATAGCATTTCTTTATAACGTATAACGTCATATGGTATCACGTTATAACGTATAACGGTATATAGTATTACGTTATAACGTATAACGTTATATAGTATTACGTTATACCGTATAACGTTATGTGGCATTACGTTATAAAGTATAACGTTATATAGTATTACGTTATAACGTATAATGTTATATAGTATTACGTTATGAAGTATAACGTCATAAGGTATGACGTTATAACTTATAACGTTATATAGTATTACGTTATAACGTATAACGTTATATAGTATTACGTTATACCGTATAACGTTATGTGGTATTACGATATAACGTATAACGTACTATAGCATTCCTTTATAACGTATAACGTCATATAGTGTTACGTTATAACGTATATCGTCATAAGGTATTACGTTATACCTTATAACGTTATATAATATTACGTTATAGTGTGTAACGTACTATAGCAGTCCTTTATAAAGTATAACGTCATATGGTATTACGTTATAACGTATAACGTTATATAGTATTACGTTATAACGTATAACGTTATATAGTATTACGTTATGACGTATAACGTTATAAGGTATTACGTTATAACTTATAACGTCATATAGTATTACGTTATAACGTGTAACGTACTATAGCATTCCTTTATAACGTATAACGTCATATAGTATTACGTTATAACGTATAACGTTATATAGTATTACGTTATAACGTATAACGTTATATAGTATTACGTTATAACGTATAACGTCATAAGGTATTACCTTATAACGTATAACGTTATGTAGCATTACGTTATGACGTATAACGTCATAAGGTATTACGTTATAACGTATAACGTCATAAGGTATTACGTTATACCTTATAACGTTATATAATATTACGTTATAGTGTGTAACGTACTATAGCAGTCCTTTAGAACGTATAACGTCATATGGTATTACGCTATAACGTATAACGTTATATAGTATTACGTTTTAACGTATAACGTTATATAGTATTACGTTATGACGTATAACGTCATAAGATATTACGTTATAACTTATAACGTTATATAGTATTACGTTATAACGTGTAACGTACTATAGCATTCCTTTATAACTTATAACGTCATATAGTATTACGTTATAACGTATAACGTTATATAGTATTACGTTATAACGTATAACGTCATAAGGTATTACCTTATAACGTATAACGTTATGTAGTATTACGTTATAACGTGTAACGTACTGTAGCATTTCCTTATAACGTATAACGTGATAAGGTATTGCGTTATAACTTATAACGTTATATAGTATTACGTTATAACGTGTAACCTACTATAGCTTTCCTTTATAACGCATAACGTCATATAGTGTTACGTTATAACGTATAACGTTATATAGTATTAGGTTACTACGTATAAGGTCATAAGGTATTACGTTATGACGTATAACGTTATATAGTATTACGTTATAACGTGTAACGTACTATAGCATTTCCTTATAACGTATAACATCATACGGTATTACGTTATAACGTATAACGTCATATGGTATTACGTTATAACGTAATATAGTATTACGTTATAACGTTACATAGTATTACTTTATAACGTATAACGTTATATAGTATTACGTTATGACGTATAACGTCACAAGGTATTACGTTATAACTTATAACGTTATATAGTATTACGTTATAACGTGTAACGTACTATAGCATTTCCTTATAACGTATAACATCATATGGTATTACGTTATAACGTATAACATCATAAGGTATTACCTTATAACGTATAACGTTATGTAGCATTACGTTATAACGTATAACGTTATTTAGTATTACGTTATACCGTATAACGTTATGCGGTATTACGTTATAACGTATAACGTTATGTGGTATTACGTTATAACGTATAACGTAATATAGCATTACGTTATAACGTATAACGTTATGTAGCATTACGTTATAAGGTATATCGTTATATATTATTACGTTATAAAGTATAACATTATGTGGTATTACGTTATAACGTATAACGTTATGTCGTATTACGTTATAACGTATAACGTTATGTCGTATTACGTTATAACGTATAACGTTATGTCGTATTACGTTATAACGTATAACGTTATGTCGTATTACGTTATAACGTATAACGTTATGTGGTATTACGTTATACCGTATAACGTTATGTAGCATTACATTATAACGTATAAAGTTATAGAGCATTACGTTATACCGTATAACGTTATGTAGCATTACGTTATAACGTATAACGTTATATAGCATTTCCTTATAACGTATAACATCATACGGTATTACGTTATAACGTATAACGTCATATGGTATTACGTTATAACGTATAACGTCATAAGGTATTACGTTATACCTTATAACGTTATATAATATTACGTTATAGTGTGTAACGTACTATGGCAGTCCTTTATAACGTATAACGTCATATAGTATTACGTTATAACGTATAACGTTATATAGTATTACTTTATAACGTATAACGTTATATAGTATTACGTTATAACGTATAACGTTATATAGTATTACGTTATAACGTATAACGTTATATTGTATTACGTTATAACGTATAACGTTATATAGTATTACGTTATGACGTATAACGTCATAAGGTATTACGTTATAACTTATAACGTTATATAGTATTACGTTATAACGTGTAACGTACTATAGCATTCCTTTATAACGTATAACGTCATATAGTATCACGTTATAACGTATAACGTCATATAGTATTACGTTATAACGTATAACGTTATATAGTATTACGTTATAACGTATAACGTCATAAGGTATTACCTTATAACGTATAACGTTATGTAGCATTACGTTATGACGTATAATGTCTTAAGGTATGACGTTAT
Source organism: Bombus sonorus (assembly GCA_029958995.1). Lineage (NCBI taxonomy): Eukaryota > Metazoa > Arthropoda > Insecta > Hymenoptera > Apidae > Bombus > Bombus sonorus. The sequence continues at coordinate 65,123 of JARWAU010000080.1, forward strand.
AACTTATAACGTTATATAGTATTACGTTATAACGTATAACGTTATATAGTATTACGTTATACCGTATAACGTTATGTGGTATTACGTTATAACGTATAACGTACTATAGCATTCCTTTGTAACGTATAACGTCATATAGTGTTACGTTATAACGTATAACGTCATAAGGTATTACGTTATACCTTATAACGTTATACAATATTACGTTATAGTGTGTAACGTACTATAGCAGTCCTTTATAAAGTATAACGTCATATGGTATTACGTTATAACGTATAACGTTATATAGTATTACGTTATACCGTATAACGTTATATAGTATTACGTTATAACGTATAACGTTATATAGTATTGCGTTATAACGTATAACGTTATATAGTATTACGTTATGACGTATAACGTCATAAGGTATTACGTTATAACTTATAACGTTATATAGTATTACGTTATAACGTGTAACGTACTATAGCATTCCTTTATAACGTATAACGTCATATAGTATTACGTTATAACGTATAACGTTATATAGTATTACGTTATAACGTATAACGTCATAAGGTATTACCTTATAACGTATAACGTTATGTAGCATTACGTTATGACGTATAACGTCATAAGGTATTACGTTATAACTTATAACGTTATATAGTATTACGTCATAACGTGTAACGTACTATAGCATTTCTTTATAACGTATAACGTCATATGGTATCACGTTATAACGTATAACGGTATATAGTATTACGTTATAACGTATAACGTTATATAGTATTACGTTATACCGTATAACGTTATGTGGCATTACGTTATAAAGTATAACGTTATATAGTATTACGTTATAACGTATAACGTTATATAGTATTACGTTATGAAGTATAACGTCATAAGGGATGACGTTATAACTTATAACGTTATATAGTATTACGTTATAACGTATAACGTTATATAGTATTACGTTATACCGTATAACGTTATGTGGTATTACGTTATAACGTATAACGTACTATAGCATTCCTTTATAACGTATAACGTCATATAGTGTTACGTTATAACGTATATCGTCATAAGGTATTACGTTATACCTTATAACGTTATATAATATTACGTTATAGTGTGTAACGTACTATAGCAGTCCTTTATAAAGTATAACGTCATATTGTATTACGTTATAACGTATAACGTTATATAGTATTACGTTATAACGTATAACGTTATATAGTATTACGTTATGACGTATAACGTTATAAGGTATTACGTTATAACTTATAACGTTATATAGTATTACGTTATAACGTATAAAGTTATATAGCATTACGTTATACCGTATAACGTTATGTAGCATTACGTTATAACGTATAACGTTATATAGCATTTCCTTATAACGTATAACATCATACGGTATTACGTTATAACGTATAACGTCATATGGTATTATGTTATAACGTATAACGTCATAAGGTATTACGTTATACCTTATAACGTTATATAATATTACGTTATAGTGTGTAACGTACTATGGCAGTCCTTTATAACATATAACGTCATATGGTATTACGTTATAACGTATAACGTTATATAGTATTACGTTATAACGTATAACGTTATATAGTATTATATTATAACGTATAACGTTATATAGTATTACGTTATAACGTATAACGTTATATAGTATTACGTTATAACGTATAACGTTATATAGTATTACGTTATAACGTATAACGTTATATAGTATTACGTTATGACGTATAACGTCATAAGGTATTACGTTATAACTTATAACGTTATATAGTATTACGTTATAACGTGTAACGTACTATAGCATTCCTTTATAACGTATAACGTCATATAGTATTACGTTATAACGTATAACGTTATATAGTATTACGTTATAACGTATAACGTCATAAGGTATTACCTTATAACGTATAACGTTATGTAGCATTACGTTATGACGTATAACGTCATAAGGTATTACGTTATAACTTATAACGTTATATAGTATTACGTCATAACGTGTAACGTACTATAGCATTTCTTTATAACGTATAACGTCATATGGTATCACGTTATAACGTATAACGGTATATAGTATTACGTTATAACGTATAACGTTATATAGTATTACGTTATACCGTATAACGTTATGTGGCATTACGTTATAAAGTATAACGTTATATAGTATTACGTTATAACGTATAATGTTATATAGTATTACGTTATGAAGTATAACGTCATAAGGTATGACGTTATAACTTATAACGTTATATAGTATTACGTTATAACGTATAACGTTATATAGTATTACGTTATACCGTATAACGTTATGTGGTATTACGATATAACGTATAACGTACTATAGCATTCCTTTATAACGTATAACGTCATATAGTGTTACGTTATAACGTATATCGTCATAAGGTATTACGTTATACCTTATAACGTTATATAATATTACGTTATAGTGTGTAACGTACTATAGCAGTCCTTTATAAAGTATAACGTCATATGGTATTACGTTATAACGTATAGCGTTATATAGTATTACGTTATAACGTATAACGTTATATAGTATTACGTTATGACGTATAACGTTATAAGGTATTACGTTATAACTTATAACGTCATATAGTATTACGTTATAACGTGTAACGTACTATAGCATTCCTTTATAACGTATAACGTCATATAGTATTACGTTATAACGTATAACGTTATATAGTATTACGTTATAACGTATAACGTTATATAGTATTACGTTATAACGTATAACGTCATAAGGTATTACCTTATAACGTATAACGTTATGTAGCATTACGTTATGACGTATAACGTCATAAGGTATTACGTTATAACGTATAACGTCATAAGGTATTACGTTATACCTTATAACGTTATATAATATTACGTTATAGTGTGTAACGTACTATAGCAGTCCTTTAGAACGTATAACGTCATATGGTATTACGCTATAACGTATAACGTTATATAGTATTACGTTTTAACGTATAACGTTATATAGTATTACGTTATGACGTATAACGTCATAAGATATTACGTTATAACTTATAACGTTATATAGTATTACGTTATAACGTGTAACGTACTATAGCATTCCTTTATAACTTATAACGTCATATAGTATTACGTTATAACGTATAACGTTATATAGTATTACGTTATAACGTATAACGTCATAAGGTATAACCTTATAACGTATAACGTTATAGTAGTATTACGTTATAACGTGTAACGTACTGTAGCATTTCCTTATAACGTATAACGTGATAAGGTATTGCGTTATAACTTATAACGTTATATAGTATTACGTTATAACGTGTAACCTACTATAGCTTTCCTTTATAACGCATAACGTCATATAGTGTTACGTTATAACGTATAACGTTATATAGTATTAGGTTACTACGTATAAGGTCATAAGGTATTACGTTATGACGTATAACGTTATATAGTATTACGTTATAACGTGTAACGTACTATAGCATTTCCTTATAACGTATAACATCATACGGTATTACGTTATAACGTATAACGTCATATGGTATTACGTTATAACGTAATATAGTATTACGTTATAACGTTACATAGTATTACTTTATAACGTATAACGTTATATAGTATTACGTTATGACGTATAACGTCACAAGGTATTACGTTATAACTTATAACGTTATATAGTATTACGTTATAACGTGTAACGTACTATAGCATTTCCTTATAACGTATAACATCATATGGTATTACGTTATAACGTATAACATCATAAGGTATTACCTTATAACGTATAACGTTATGTAGCATTACGTTATAACGTATAACGTTATTTAGTATTACGTTATACCGTATAACGTTATGCGGTATTACGTTATAACGTATAACGTTATGTGGTATTACGTTATAACGTATAACGTAATATAGCATTACGTTATAACGTATAACGTTATGTAGCATTACGTTATAAGGTATATCGTTATATATTATTACGTTATAAAGTATAACATTATGTGGTATTACGTTATAACGTATAACGTTATGTCGTATTACGTTATAACGTATAACGTTATGTCGTATTACGTTATAACGTATAACGTTATGTCGTATTACGTTATAACGTATAACGTTATGTCGTATTACGTTATAACGTATAACGTTATGTGGTATTACGTTATACCGTATAACGTTATGTAGCATTACATTATAACGTATAAAGTTATAGAGCATTACGTTATACCGTATAACGTTATGTAGCATTACGTTATAACGTATAACGTTATATAGCATTTCCTTATAACGTATAACATCATACGGTATTACGTTATAACGTATAACGTCATATGGTATTACGTTATAACGTATAACGTCATAAGGTATTACGTTATACCTTATAACGTTATATAATATTACGTTATAGTGTGTAACGTACTATGGCAGTCCTTTATAACGTATAACGTCATATAGTATTACGTTATAACGTATAACGTTATATAGTATTACTTTATAACGTATAACGTTATATAGTATTACGTTATAACGTATAACGTTATATAGTATTACGTTATAACGTATAACGTTATATTGTATTACGTTATAACGTATAACGTTATATAGTATTACGTTATGACGTATAACGTCATAAGGTATTACGTTATAACTTATAACGTTATATAGTATTACGTTATAACGTGTAACGTACTATAGCATTCCTTTATAACGTATAACGTCATATAGTATCACGTTATAACGTATAACGTCATATAGTATTACGTTATAACGTATAACGTTATATAGTATTACGTTATAACGTATAACGTCATAAGGTATTACCTTATAACGTATAACGTTATGTAGCATTACGTTATGACGTATAATGTCTTAAGGTATGACGTTATAACTTATAACGTTATATAGTATTACGTTATAACGTATAACGTTATATAGTATTACGTTATACCGTATAACGTTATGTGGTATTACGTTATAACGTATAACGTACTATAGCATTCCTTTGTAACGTATAACGTCATATAGTGTTACGTTATAACGTATAACGTCATAAGGTATTACGTTATACCTTATAACGTTATACAATATTACGTTATAGTGTGTAACGTACTATAGCAGTCCTTTATAAAGTATAACGTCATATGGTATTACGTTATAACGTATAACGTTATATAGTATTACGTTATGAAGTATAACGTCATAAGGTATGACGTTATAACTTATAACGTTATATAGTATTACGTTATAACGTATAACGTTATATAGTATTACGTTATACCGTATAAAGTTATGTGGCATTACGTTATAAAGTATAACGTTATATAGTATTACGTTATAACGTATAACGTTATATAGTATTACGTTATGAAGTATAACGTCATAAGGTATGACGTTATAACTTATAACGTTATATAGTATTACGTTATAACGTATAACGTTATATAGTATTACGTTATACCGTATAAAGTTATGTGGCATTACGTTATAAAGTATAACGTTATATAGTATTACGTTATAACGTATAACGTTATATAGTATTACGTTATGAAGTATAACGTCATAAGGTATGACGTTATAACTTATAACGTTATATAGTATTACGTCATAACGTGTAACGTACTATAGCATTTCTTTATAACGTATAACGTCATATGGTATCACGTTATAACGTATAACGGTATATAGTATTACGTTATAACGTATAACGTTATATAGTATTACGTTATACCGTATAAAGTTATGTGGCATTACGTTATAAAGTATAACGTTATATAGTATTACGTTATAACGTATAACGTTATATAGTATTACGTTATGAAGTATAACGTCATAAGGTATGACGTTATAACTTATAACGTTATATAGTATTACGTTATAACGTATAACGTTATATAGTATTACGTTATAACGTAAAACGTCATAAGGTATTACCTTATAACGTATAACGTTATGTAGCATTACGTTATGACGTATAACGTCATAAGGTATTACCTTATAACGTATAACGTTATGTAGCATTACGTTATGACGTATAACGTCATAAGGTATTACGTTATAACTTATAACGTTATATAGTATTACGTCATAACGTGTAACGTACTATAGCATTTCTTTATAACGTATAACGTCATATGGTATCACGTTATAACGTGTAACGTACTATAGCATTCCTTTATAACGTATAACGTCATATAGTATTAACGTTATATAGTATTACGTTATAGCCTGTAACGTACTATAGCATTTCTTTATAACGTATAACGTCATATGGTATTACGTTATAACTTATAACGTTATGTAGCATTACGTTATAACGTATAACGTTATATAGTATTACGTTATAACGTATAACGTTATATAGTATTACGTTATGAAGTATAACGTCATAAGGCATTACGTTATAAGTTATAACGTTATATAGTATTACGTTATAACGTGTAACGTACTATAGCATTTCTTTATAACGTATAACGTTATATAGTATTACGTTATAACGTATAACGTTATATTGTATTACGTTATAACGTATAACGTTATATAGTATTACGTTATGACGTATAACGTCATAAGGTATTACGTTATAACTTATAACGTTATATAGTATTACGTTATAACGTGTAACGTACTATAGCATTCCTTTATAACGTATAACGTCATATAGTATCACGTTATAACGTATAACGTCATATAGTATTACGTTATAACGTATAACGTTATATAGTATTACGTTATAACGTATAACGTCATAAGGTATTACCTTATAACGTATAACGTTATGTAGCATTACGTTATGACGTATAATGTCTTAAGGTATGACGTTATAACTTATAACGTTATATAGTATTACGTTATAACGTATAACGTTATATAGTATTACGTTATACCGTATAACGTTATGTGGTATTACGTTATAACGTATAACGTACTATAGCATTCCTTTGTAACGTATAACGTCATATAGTGTTACGTTATAACGTATAACGTCATAAGGTATTACGTTATACCTTATAACGTTATACAATATTACGTTATAGTGTGTAACGTACTATAGCAGTCCTTTATAAAGTATAACGTCATCTGGTATTACGTTATAACGTATAACGTTATATAGTATTACGTTATAACGTATAACGTTATATAGTATTACGTTATGACGTATAACGTCATAAGGTATTACGTTATAACTTATAACGTTATATAGTATTACGTTATAACGTGTAACGTACTATAGCATTCCTTTATAACGTAGAACGTCATATAGTATTACGTTATAACGTATAACGTTATATAGTATTACGTTATAACGTATAACGTCATAAGGTATTACCTTATAACGTATAACGTTATGTAGCATTACGTTATGACGTATAACGTCATAAGGTATTACGTTATAACTTATAACGTTATATAGTATTACGTCATAACGTGTAACGTACTATAGCATTTCTTTATAACGTATAACGTCATATGGTATCACGTTATAACGTATAACGGTATAGAGTATTACGTTATAACGTATAACGTTATATAGTATTACGTTATACCGTATAAAGTTATGTGGCATTACGTTATAAAGTATAACGTTATATAGTATTACGTTATAACGTATAACGTTATATAGTATTACGTTATGAAGTATAACGTCATAAGGTATGACGTTATAACTTATAACGTTATATAGTATTACGTTATAACGTATAACGTTATATAGTATTACGTTATACCGTATAACGTTATGTGGTATTACGTTATAACGTATAACGTACTATAGCATTCCTTTATAACGTATAACGTCATATAGTGTTACGTTATAACGTATAACGTCATAAGGTATTACGTTATACCTTATAACGTTATATAATATTACGTTATAGTGTGTAACGTACTATAGCAGTCCTTTATAAGGTATAACGTCATATCGTATTACGTTATAACGTATAACGTTATATAGTATTACGTTCTAACGTATAACGTTATATAGTATTATGTTATAACGTATAACGTTATGTAGCATTACATTATAACGTATAAAGTTATATAGCATTACGTTATACCGTATAACGTTATGTAGCATTACGTTATAACGTATAACGTTATATAGCATTTCCTTATAACGTATAACATCATACGGTATTACGTTATAACGTATAACGTCATATGGTATTACGTTATAACGTATAACGTCATAAGGTATTACGTTATACCTTATAACGTTATATAATATTACGTTATAGTGTGTAACGTACTATAGCAGTCCTTTATAACGTATAACATCATATGGTATTACGTTATAACGTATAACGTTATATAGTATTACGTTATAACGTATAACGTTATATAGTATTATGTTATAACGTATAACGTTATATAGTATTACGTTATAACGTATAACGTTATATAGTATTATGTTATAACGTATAACGTTATATAGTATTACGTTATGACTTATAACGTCATAAGGTATTACGTTATAACTTATAACGTTATATAGTATTACGTTATAACGTGTAACGTACTATAGCATTCCTTTATAACGTATAACGTCATATAGTATTACGTTATAACGTATAACGTTATATAGTATTACGTTATAACGTATAACGTCATAAGGTATTACCTTATAACGTATAACGTTATGTAGCATTACGTTATGACGTATAACGTCATAAGGTATTACCTTATAACGTATAACGTTATGTAGCATTACGTTATGACGTATAACGTCATAAGGTATTACGTTATAACTTATAACGTTATATAGTATTACGTCATAACGTGTAACGTACTACAGCATTTCTTTATAACGTATAACGTCATATGGTATCACGTTATAACGTGTAACGTACTATAGAATTCCTTTATAACGTATAACGTCATATAGTATTAACTTTATATAGTATTACGTTATAGCCTGTAACGTACTATAGCATTTCTTTATAACGTATAACGTCATATGGTATTACGTTATAACTTATAACGTTATGTAGCATTACGTTATAACGTATAACGTTATATAGTATTACGTTATAACGTATAACGTTATATAGTATTACGTTATGAAGTATAACGTCATAAGGCATTACGTTATAAGTTATAACGTTATATAGTATTACGTTATAACGTGTAACGTACTATAGCATTTCCTTATGACGTATAACATCATACGGTATTACGTTATAACGTATAACGTCATAAGGTATTACCTTATAACGTATGACGTTATATGGTATTTCGTTACAACGTATAAAGTTATGTCGTATTACGTTATAACGTTTAGCGTTATATAGCATTACGTTATAACGTATAACGTTATGTAGCATTACGTTATAACATATAACATTATATGGTATTACGTTATAACGTATAACGTTATACAGTATTACGTTATAACGTATAACGTTATGTGGTATTACGTAATAACGTATAACGTCATATGGTATTACGTTATAACGTATAACGTCATAAGGTATTACGTTATACCTTATAACGTTATATAATATTACGTTATAGTGTGTAACGTACTATGGCAGTCCTTTATAACGTATAACGTCATATAGTATTACGTTATAACGTATAACGTTATATAGTATTACTTTATAACGTATAACGTTATATAGTATTACGTTATAACGTATAACGTTATATAGTATTACGTTATAACGTATAACGTTATATTGTATTACGTTATAACGTATAACGTTATATAGTATTACGTTATGACGTATAACGTCATAAGGTATTACGTTATAACTTATAACGTTATATAGTATTACGTTATAACGTGTAACGTACTATAGCATTCCTTTATAACGTATAACGTCATATAGTATCACGTTATAACGTATAACGTCATATAGTATTACGTTATAACGTATAACGTTATATAGTATTACGTTATAACGTATAACGTCATAAGGTATTACCTTATAACGTATAACGTTATGTAGCATTACGTTATGACGTATAATGTCTTAAGGTATGACGTTATAACTTATAACGTTATATAGTATTACGTTATAACGTATAACGTTATATAGTATTACGTTATACCGTATAACGTTATGTGGTATTACGTTATAACGTATAACGTACTATAGCATTCCTTTGTAACGTATAACGTCATATAGTGTTACGTTATAACGTATAACGTCATAAGGTATTACGTTATACCTTATAACGTTATACAATATTACGTTATAGTGTGTAACGTACTATAGCAGTCCTTTATAAAGTATAACGTCATATGGTATTACGTTATAACGTATAACGTTATATAGTATTACGTTATAACGTATAACGTTATATAGTATTACGTTATGACGTATAACGTCATAAGGTATTACGTTATAACTTATAACGTTATATAGTATTACGTTATAACGTGTAACGTACTATAGCATTCCTTTATAACGTAGAACGTCATATAGTATTACGTTATAACGTATAACGTTATATAGTATTACGTTATAACGTATAACGTCATAAGGTATTACCTTATAACGTATAACGTTATGTAGCATTACGTTATGACGTATAACGTCATAAGGTATTACGTTATAACTTATAACGTTATATAGTATTACGTCATAACGTGTAACGTACTATAGCATTTCTTTATAACGTATAACGTCATATGGTATCACGTTATAACGTATGACGGTATATAGTATTACGTTATAACGTATAACGTTATATAGTATTACGTTATACCGTATAAAGTTATGTGGCATTACGTTATAAAGTATAACGTTATATAGTATTACGTTATAACGTATAACGTTATATAGTATTACGTTATGAAGTATAACGTCATAAGGTATGACGTTATAACTTATAACGTTATATAGTATTACGTTATAACGTATAACGTTATATAGTATTACGTTATACCGTATAACGTTATGTGGTATTACGTTATAACGTATAACGTACTATAGCATTCCTTTATAACGTATAACGTCATATAGTGTTACGTTATAACGTATAACGTCATAAGGTATTACGTTATACCTTATAACGTTATATAATATTACGTTATAGTGTGTAACGTACTATAGCAGTCCTTTATAAGGTATAACGTCATATCGTATTACGTTATAACGTATAACGTTATATAGTATTACGTTCTAACGTATAACGTTATATAGTATTATGTTATAACGTATAACGTTATGTAGCATTACATTATAACGTATAAAGTTATATAGCATTACGTTATACCGTATAACGTTATGTAGCATTACGTTATAACGTATAACGTTATATAGCATTTCCTTATAACGTATAACATCATACGGTATTACGTTATAACGTATAACGTCATATGGTATTACGTTATAACGTATAACGTCATAAGGTATTACGTTATACCTTATAACGTTATATAATATTACGTTATAGTGTGTAACGTACTATAGCAGTCCTTTATAACGTATAACGTCATATGGTATTACGTTATAACGTATAACGTTATATAGTATTACGTTATAACGTATAACGTTATATAGTATTATGTTATAACGTATAACGTTATATAGTATTACGTTATAACGTATAACGTTATATAGTATTACGTTATAACGTATAACGTTATATAGTATTACGTTATGACTTATAACGTCATAAGGTATTACGTTATAACTTATAACGTTATATAGTATTACGTTATAACGTGTAACGTACTATAGCATTCCTTTATAACGTATAACGTCATATAGTATTACGTTATAACGTATAACGTTATATAGTATTACGTTATAACGTATAACGTCATAAGGTATTACCTTATAACGTATAACGTTATGTAGCATTACGTTATGACGTATAACGTCATAAGGTATTACCTTATAACGTATAACGTTATGTAGCATTACGTTATGACGTATAACGTCATAAGGTATTACGTTATAACTTATAACGTTATATAGTATTACGTCATAACGTGTAACGTACTATAGCATTTCTTTATAACGTATAACGTCATATGGTATCACGTTATAACGTGTAACGTACTATAGCATTCCTTTATAACGTATAACGTCATATAGTATTAACGTTATATAGTATTACGTTATAGCCTGCAACGTACTATAGCATTTCTTTATAACGTATAACGTCATATGGTATTACGTTATAACTTATAACGTTATGTAGCATTACGTTATAACGTATAACGTTATATAGTATTACGTTATAACGTATAACGTTATATAGTATTACGTTATGAAGTATAACGTCATAAGGCATTACGTTATAAGTTATAACGTTATATAGTATTACGTTATAACGTGTAACGTACTATAGCATTTCTTTATAACGTATAACGTTATATAGTATTACGTTATAACGTATAACGTTATATTGTATTACGTTATAACGTATAACGTTATATAGTATTACGTTATGACGTATAACGTCATAAGGTATTACGTTATAACTTATAACGTTATATAGTATTACGTTATAACGTGTAACGTACTATAGCATTCCTTTATAACGTATAACGTCATATAGTATCACGTTATAACGTATAACGTCATATAGTATTACGTTATAACGTATAACGTTATATAGTATTACGTTATAACGTATAACGTCATAAGGTATTACCTTATAACGTATAACGTTATGTAGCATTACGTTATGACGTATAATGTCTTAAGGTATGACGTTATAACTTATAACGTTATATAGTATTACGTTATAACGTATAACGTTATATAGTATTACGTTATACCGTATAACGTTATGTGGTATTACGTTATAACGTATAACGTACTATAGCATTCCTTTGTAACGTATAACGTCATATAGTGTTACGTTATAACGTATAACGTCATAAGGTATTACGTTATACCTTATAACGTTATACAATATTACGTTATAGTGTGTAACGTACTATAGCAGTCCTTTATAAAGTATAACGTCATCTGGTATTACGTTATAACGTATAACGTTATATAGTATTACGTTATAACGTATAACGTTATATAGTATTACGTTATGACGTATAACGTCATAAGGTATTACGTTATAACTTATAACGTTATATAGTATTACGTTATAACGTGTAACGTACTATAGCATTCCTTTATAACGTAGAACGTCATATAGTATTACGTTATAACGTATAACGTTATATAGTATTACGTTATAACGTATAACGTCATAAGGTATTACCTTATAACGTATAACGTTATGTAGCATTACGTTATGACGTATAACGTCATAAGGTATTACGTTATAACTTATAACGTTATATAGTATTACGTCATAACGTGTAACGTACTATAGCATTTCTTTATAACGTATAACGTCATATGGTATCACGTTATAACGTATAACGGTATATAGTATTACGTTATAACGTATAACGTTATATAGTATTACGTTATACCGTATAAAGTTATGTGGCATTACGTTATAAAGTATAACGTTATATAGTATTACGTTATAACGTATAACGTTATATAGTATTACGTTATGAAGTATAACGTCATAAGGTATGACGTTATAACTTATAACGTTATATAGTATTACGTTATAACGTATAACGTTATATAGTATTACGTTATACCGTATAACGTTATGTGGTATTACGTTATAACGTATAACGTACTATAGCATTCCTTTATAACGTATAACGTCATATAGTGTTACGTTATAACGTATAACGTCATAAGGTATTACGTTATACCTTATAACGTTATATAATATTACGTTATAGTGTGTAACGTACTATAGCAGTCCTTTATAAGGTATAACGTCATATCGTATTACGTTATAACGTATAACGTTATATAGTATTACGTTCTAACGTATAACGTTATATAGTATTATGTTATAACGTATAACGTTATGTAGCATTACATTATAACGTATAAAGTTATATAGCATTACGTTATACCGTATAACGTTATGTAGCATTACGTTATAACGTATAACGTTATATAGCATTTCCTTATAACGTATAACATCATACGGTATTACGTTATAACGTATAACGTCATATGGTATTACGTTATAACGTATAACGTCATAAGGTATTACGTTATACCTTATAACGTTATATAATATTACGTTATAGTGTGTAACGTACTATAGCAGTCCTTTATAACGTATAACATCATATGGTATTACGTTATAACGTATAACGTTATATAGTATTACGTTATAACGTATAACGTTATATAGTATTACGTTATGACTTATAACGTCATAAGGTATTACGTTATAACTTATAACGTTATATAGTATTACGTTATAACGTGTAACGTACTATAGCATTCCTTTATAACGTATAACGTCATATAGTATTACGTTATAACGTATAACGTTATATAGTATTACGTTATAACGTATAACGTCATAAGGTATTACCTTATAACGTATAACGTTATCTAGCATTACGTTATGACGTATAACGTCATAAGGTATTACCTTATAACGTATAACGTTATGTAGCATTACGTTATGACGTATAACGTCATAAGGTATTACGTTATAACTTATAACGTTATATAGTATTACGTCATAACGTGTAACGTACTATAGCATTTCTTTATAACGTATAACGTCATATGGTATCACGTTATAACGTGTAACGTACTATAGCATTCCTTTATAACGTATAACGTCATATAGTATTAACGTTATATAGTATTACGTTATAGCCTGTAACGTACTATAGCATTTCTTTATAACGTATAACGTCATATGGTATTACGTTATAACTTATAACGTTATGTAGCATTACGTTATAACGTATAACGTTATATAGTATTACGTTATAACGTATAACGTTATATAGTATTACGTTATGAAGTATAACGTCATAAGGCATTACGTTATAAGTTATAACGTTATATAGTATTACGTTATAACGTGTAACGTACTATAGCATTTCCTTATGACGTATAACATCATACGGTATTACGTTATAACGTATAACGTCATAAGGTATTACCTTATAACGTATGACGTTATATGGTATTTCGTTACAACGTATAACGTTATGTCGTATTACGTTATAACGTTTAGCGTTATATAGCATTACGTTATAACGTATAACGTTATGTAGCATTACGTTATAACATATAACATTATATGGTATTACGTTATAACGTATAACGTTATACAGTATTACGTTATAACGTATAACGTTATGTGGTATTACGTAATAACGTATAACGTTATATAGCATTACGTTATAACGCATAACGTTATGTAGCATTACGTTATAACGAATAACGTCATATAGTATTACGTTATAACGTATAAAGTCATAAGGTATTACGTTATACCTTATGACGTTATATAATATTACGTTATAGTGTGTAACGTACTATAGCAGTCCTTTATAACGTATAACGTCATAAGGTATTACGTTATCACTTATAACGTTATATAGTATTACGTTATAACGTGTAACGTACTATAGCATTCCTTTATAACGTATAACGTCATATAGTATTACGTTATAACGTATAACGTTATATAGTATTACGTTATGACTTATAACGTCATAAGGTATTACGTTATAACCTATAACGTTATGTAGCATTACGTTATAACGTATAACGTTCTACAGTATTATGTTATGACGTTTAACGTTATATAGTATTACGTTATAACGTGTAACGTACTATAGCATTTCCTTATAACGTATAACGTCATAAGGTATTACGTTATAACGTATAACGTCATATGGTATTACGTTATAACGTATAACGTTATATAGTATTACGTTATAACGTATAACGATATGTGGTATTACGTTATAACGTATAACGTTATATAGCATTACGTTATAACGCATAATGTTATGTAGCATTACGTTATAACGAATAACGTTATATAGTATTACGTTATGACGTATAACGTCATGAGGTATTACGTTATAACTTATAACGTTATATAGTATTACGTTATAACGTGTTACGTACTATAGCATTCCTTTATAACGTATAACGTCACATAGTATTAACGTTATATAGTATTACGTTATAGCCTGTAACGTACTATAGCATTTCTTTATAACGTATAACGTCATATGGTATTACGTTATAACTTATAACGTTATGTAGCATTACGTTATAACGTATAACGTTATATAGTATTACGTTATAACGTATAACGTTATATAGTATTACGTTATGAAGTATAACGTCATAAGGCATGACGTTATAAGTTATAACGTTATATAGTATTACGTTATAACGTGTAACGTACTATAGCATTTCCTTATGACGTATAACATCATACGGTATTACGTTATAACGTATAACGTCATAAGGTATTACCTTATAACGTATGACGTTATATGGTATTTCGTTACAACGTATAACGTTATGTCGTATCACGTTATAACGTTTAGCGTTATATAGCATTACGTTATAACGTATAACGTTATGTAGCATTACGTTATAACATATAACATTATATGGTATTACGTTATAACGTATAACGTTATACAGTATTACGTTATAACGTATAACGTTATGTGGTATTACGTTATAACGTATAACGTACTATAGCGTTCCTTTATAACGTATAACGTCATATAGTGTTACGTTATAACGTATAACGTTATATAGTATTACGTTATGACGTATAACGTCATAAGGTATTACGTTATAACTTATAACGTTATATAGTATTACGTTATAACGTGTTACGTACTATAGCATTTCTTTATAACGTATAACGTTATATAGTATTACGTGATAACCTATAACGTTATATAGTATTACGTTATAACGTGTAACTTACTATAGCATTTCTTTATAACGTATAACGTCATATGGTATCACGTTATAACGTATAACGGTATATAGTATTACGTTATAACGTATAACGTTATGTGGTATTACGTGATAACCTATAACGTTATATAGTATTACGTTATAACGTATAACGTTATATAGTATTACGTTATAACGTATAACGATATGTGGTATTACGTTATAACGTATAACGTTATATAGCATTACGTTATAACGCATAATGTTATGTAGCATTACGTTATAACGTATAACGTTATATAGTATTACGTTATAACGTATAACGATATGTGGTATTACGTTATAACGTATAACGTTATATAGCATTACATTATAACGCATAATGTTATGTAGCATTACGTTATAACGAATAACGTTATATAGTATTACGTTATAACGTGTAACGTACTATAGCATTCCTTTATAACGTATAACGTCATATAGTATTACGTTATAACGTATAACGTTATATAGTATTACGTTATAACGTATAACGTCATAAGGTATTACCTCATAACGTATAACGTTATGTAGCATTACGTTATGACGTATAACGTCATAAGGTATTACGTTATAACTTATAACGTTATATAGTATTACGTCATAACGTGTAACGTACTATAGCATTTCTTTATAACGTATAACGTCATATGGTATCACGTTATAACGTGTAACGTACTATAGCATTCCTTTATAACGTATAACGTCACATAGTATTAACGTTATATAGTATTACGTTATAGCCTGTAACGTACTATAGCATTTCTTTATAACGTATAACGTCATATGGTATTACGTTATAACTTATAACGTTATGTAGCATTACGTTATAACGTATAACGTTATATAGTATTACGTTATAACGTATAACGTTATATAGTATTACGTTATGAAGTATAACGTCATAAGGCATGACGTTATAAGTTATAACGTTATATAGTATTACGTTATAACGTGTAACGTACTATAGCATTTCCTTATGACGTATAACATCATACGGTATTACGTTATAACGTATAACGTCATAAGGTATTACCTTATAACGTATGACGTTATATGGTATTTCGTTACAACGTATAACGTTATGTCGTATTACGTTATAACGTTTAGCGTTATATAGCATTACGTTATAACGTATAACGTTATGTAGCATTACGTTATAACATATAACATTATATGGTATTACGTTATAACGTATAACGTTATACAGTATTACGTTATAACGTATAACGTTATGTGGTATTACGTTATAACGTATAACGTACTATAGCATTCCTTTATAACGTATAACGTCATATAGTGTTACGTTATAACGTATAACGTTATATAGTATTACGTTATGACGTATAACGTCATAAGGTATTACGTTATAACTTATAACGTTATATAGTATTACGTTATAACGTGTTACGTACTATAGCATTTCTTTATAACGTATAACGTTATATAGTATTACGTGATAACCTATAACGTTATATAGTATTACGTTATAACGTGTAACTTACTATAGCATTTCATTATAACGTATAACGTCATATGGTATCACGTTATAACGTATAACGGTATATAGTATTACGTTATAACGTATAACGTTATGTGGTATTACGTGATAACCTATAACGTTATATAGTATTACGTTATAACGTATAACGTTATATAGTATTACGTTATAACGTATAACGTTATATAGTATTACGTTATAACGTATAACGTTATATAGTATTACGTTATAACGTATAACGTTATATAGTATTACGTTATAACGTATAACGTTATATAGTATTACGTTATAACGTATAACGTTATATAGTATTACGTTATAACGTATAACGTTATATAGTATTATGTTATAACGTATAACGTTATATAGTATTACGTTATGACGTATAACGTCATAAGGTATTACGTTATAACGTATAACGTCATAAGGTATTACCTTATAACGTATAACGTTATGTAGCATTACGTTATAACGTATAACGTTATATAGTATTACGTTATAACGTATAACGTTATATAGTATTACGTTATAACGTATAACGTTATATAGTATTACGTTATAACGTATAACGTTATATAGTATTACGTTATGACGTATAACGTCATAAGGTATTACGTTATCACTTATAACGTTATATAGTATTACGTTATAACGTATAACGTCATAAGGTATTACCTTATAACGTATAACGTTATGTAGCATTACGTTATAACGTATAACGTTATATAGTATTACGTTATAACGTGTAACGTACTATAGCATTCCTTTATAACGTATAACGTCATATAGTATTACGTTATAACGTATAACGTTATATAGTATTACGTTATAACGTATAACGTCATAAGGTATTACCTTATAACGTATAACGTTATGTAGCATTACGTTATAACGTATAACGTTATATAGTATTACGTTATAACGTATAACGTTATATAGTATTACGTTATAACGTATAACGTTATATAGTATTACGTTATAACGTATAACGTTATATAGTATTACGTTATGACGTATAACGTCATAAGGTATTACGTTATCACTTATAACGTTATATAGTATTACGTTATAACGTGTAACGAACTATAGCATTTCCTTATAACGTATAAGATCATATGGTATTACGTTATAACGTATAACGTCATATGGTATTACGTTATAACGTATAACGTTATATAGTATTACGTTATAACGTATAACGTTATGTGGTATTACGTTATAACGTATAACGTTATACAGTATTACGTTATAACGTATAACGTTATGTGGTATTACGTTATAACGTATAACGTACTATAGCATTCCTTTATAACGTATAACGTCATATAGTGTTACGTTATAACGTATAACGTTATATAGTATTACGTTATGAAGTATAACGTCATAAGGCATGACGTTATAAGTTATAACGTTATATAGTATTACGTTATAACGTGTAACGTACTATAGCATTTCCTTATGACGTATAACATCATACGGTATTACGTTATAACGTATAACGTCATAAGGTATTACCTTATAACGTATGACGTTATATGGTATTTCGTTACAACGTATAACGTTATGTCGTATTACGTTATAACGTTTAGCGTTATATAGCATTACGTTATAACGTATAACGTTATGTAGCATTACGTTATAACATATAACATTATATGGTATTACGTTATAACGTATAACGTTATACAGTATTACGTTATAACGTATAACGTTATGTGGTATTACGTTATAACGTATAACGTACTATAGCATTCCTTTATAACGTATAACGTCATATAGTGTTACGTTATAACGTATAACGTTATATAGTATTACGTTATGACGTATAACGTCATAAGGTATTACGTTATAACTTATAACGTTATATAGTATTACGTTATAACGTGTTACGTACTATAGCATTTCTTTATAACGTCTAACGTTATATAGTATTACGTGATAACCTATAACGTTATATAGTATTACGTTATAACGTGTAACTTACTATAGCATTTCTTTATAACGTATAACGTCATATGGTATCACGTTATAACGTATAACGGTATATAGTATTACGTTATAACGTATAACGTTATGTGGTATTACGTGATAACCTATAACGTTATATAGTATTACGTTATAACGTATAACGTTATATAGTATTACGTTATAACGTATAACGATATGTGGTATTACGTTATAACGTATAACGTTATATAGCATTACGGTATAACGCATAATGTTATGTAGCATTACGTTATAACGTATAACGTTATATAGTATTACGTTATAACGTATAACGATATGTGGTATTACGTTATAACGTATAACGTTATATAGCATTACGTTATAACGCATAATGTTATGTAGCATTACGTTATAACGAATAACGTTATATAGTATTACGTTATAACGTGTAACGTACTATAGCATTCCTTTATAACGTATAACGTCATATAGTATTACGTTATAACGTATAACGTTATATAGTATTACGTTATAACGTATAACGTCATAAGGTATTACCTTATAACGTATAACGTTATGTAGCATTACGTTATGACGTATAACGTCATAAGGTATTACGTTATAACTTATAACGTTATATAGTATTACGTCATAACGTGTAACGTACTATAGCATTTCTTTATAACGTATAACGTCATATGGTATCACGTTATAACGTGTAACGTACTATAGCATTCCTTTATAACGTATAACGTCACATAGTATTAACGTTATATAGTATTACGTTATAGCCTGTAACGTACTATAGCATTTCTTTATAACGTATAACGTCATATGGTATTACGTTATAACTTATAACGTTATGTAGCATTACGTTATAACGTATAACGTTATATAGTATTACGTTATAACGTATAACGTTATATAGTATTACGTTATGAAGTATAACGTCATAAGGCATGACGTTATAAGTTATAACGTTATATAGTATTACGTTATAACGTGTAACGTACTATAGCATTTCCTTATGACGTATAACATCATACGGTATTACGTTATAACGTATAACGTCATAAGGTATTACCTTATAACGTATGACGTTATATGGTATTTCGTTACAACGTATAACGTTATGTCGTATTACGTTATAACGTTTAGCGTTATATAGCATTACGTTATAACGTATAACGTTATGTAGCATTACGTTATAACATATAACATTATATGGTATTACGTTATAACGTATAACGTTATACAGTATTACGTTATAACGTATAACGTTATGTGGTATTACGTTATAACGTATAACGTACTATAGCATTCCTTTATAACGTATAACGTTATATAGTGTTACGTTATAACGTATAACGTTATATAGTATTACGTTATGACGTATAACGTCATAAGGTATTACGTTATAACTTATAACGTTATATAGTATTACGTTATAACGTGTTACGTACTATAGCATTTCTTTATAACGTATAACGTTATATAGTATTACGTGATAACCTATAACGTTATATAGTATTACGTTATAACGTGTAACTTACTATAGCATTTCTTTATAACGTATAACGTCATATGGTATCACGTTATAACGTATAACGGTATATAGTATTACGTTATAACGTATAACGTTATGTGGTATTACGTGATAACCTATAACGTTATATAGTATTACGTTATAACGTATAACGTTATATAGTATTACGTTATAACGTATAACGTTATATAGTATTACGTTATAACGTATAACGTTATATAGTATTACGTTATAACGTATAACGTTATATAGTATTACGTTATAACGTATAACGTTATATAGTATTACGTTATAACGTATAACGTTATATAGTATTACGTTATAACGTATAACGTTATATAGTATTACGTTATAACGTATAACGTTATATAGTATTACGTTATGACGTATAACGTCATAAGGTATTACGTTATCCCTTATAACGTTATATAGTATTACGTTATAACGTATAACGTCATAAGGTATTACCTTATAACGTATAGCGTTATGTAGCATTACGTTATAACGTATAACGTTATATAGTATTACGTTATAACGTGTAACGTACTATAGCATTCCTTTATAACGTATAACGTCATATAGTATTACGTTATAACGTATAACGTTATATAGTATTACGTTATAACGTATAACGTCATAAGGTATTACCTTATAACGTATAACGTTATGTAGCATTACGTTATAACGTATAACGTTATATAGTATTACGTTATAACGTATAACGTTATATAGTATTACGTTATAACGTATAACGTTATATAGTATTACGTTATAACGTATAACGTTATATAGTATTACGTTATGACGTATAACGTCATAAGGTATTACGTTATCACTTATAACGTTATATAGTATTACGTTATAACGTGTAACGAACTATAGCATTTCCTTATAACGTATAAGATCATATGGTATTACGTTATAACGTATAACGTCATATGGTATTACGTTATAACGTATAACGTTATATAGTATTACGTTATAAGGTATAACGTTATGTGGTATTACGTTATAACGTATAACGTTATATAGCATTACGTTATAACGTATAACGTTATATAGTATTACGTTATGACGTATAACGTCATAAGGTATGACGTTATAACTTATAACGATATATAGTATTACGTTATAACGTATAACGTTATGTGGTATTACGTTATAACGTATAACGTACTATAGCATTCCTTTATAACGTATAACGTCATATAGTGTTACGTTATAACGTATAACGTTATATAGCATTACGTTATGACGTATAACGTCATAAGGTATTACGTTATAACTTATAACGTTATATAGTATTACGTTATAACTTGTTACGTACTATAGCATTTCTTTATAACGTATAACGTTATATAGTATTACGTGATAACCTATAACGTTATATAGTATTACGTTATAACGTGTAACTTACTATAGCATTTCTTTATAACGTATAACGTCATATGGTATCACGTTATAACGTATAACGGTATATAGTATTACGTTATAACGTATAACGTTATGTGGTATTACGTGATAACCTATAACGTTATATAGTATTACGTTATAACGTATAACGTTATATAGTATTACGTTATAACGTATAACGTTATATAGTATTACGTTATAACGTATAACGTTATATAGTATTACGTTATAACGTGTAACGTACTACAGCATTCCTTTATAACGTATAACGTCATATAGTATTACGTTATAACGTATAACGTTATATAGTATTACGTTATAACGTATAACGTCATAAGGTATTACCTTATAACGTATAACGTTATGTAGCATTACGTTATAACGTATAACGTTATATAGTATTACGTTATAACGTATAACGTTATACAGTGTTACGTTATAACGTATAACGTTATATAGTATTACGTTATAACGTATAACGTTATATAGTATTACGTTATGACGTATAACGTCATAAGGTATTACGTTATCACTTATAACGTTATATAGTATTACGTTATAACGTGTAACGTACTATAGCATTTCCTTATAACGTATAAGATCATATGGTATTACGTTATAACGTATAACGTCATATGGTATTACGTTATAACGTATAACGTTATATAGTATTACGTTATAACGTATAACGTTATGTGGTATTACGTTATAACGTATAACGTTATATAGCATTACGTTATAACGCATAATGTTATGTATCATTACGTTATAACGATTAACGTTATATAGTATTACGTTATAACGTATAACGTCAGAAGGTATTACGTTATACCTTATAACGTTATATAATATTACGTTATAGTGTGTAACGTACTATAGCATTCCTTTATAACGTATAACGTCATATAGTATTACGTTATAACGTATAACGTTATATAGTATTACGTTATAACGTATAACGTCATAAGGCATTACCTTATAACGTATAACGTTATGTAGCATTACGTTATAACGTATAATGTTCTATAGTATTACGTTATGACGTATAACGGTATATAGTATTACGTTATAACGTGTAACGTACTATAGCATTTCCTTATAACGTATAACATCATACGGTTTTACGTTATAACGTATAACGTCATATTGTATTACGTTATAGCGTATAATGTTATATAGTATTACGTTATAACGTATAACGTTATATAGTATTACGTTATGACGTATAACGTCATAAGGTATTACGTTATAACTTATAACGTTATATAGTATTACGTCATAACGTGTAACGTACTATAGCATTTCTTTATAACGTATAACGTCATATGGTATTACGTTTTAACGTATAACGGTATATAGTATTACGTTATAACGTATAACGTTATGTGGTATTACGTTATAAAGTATAACGTTATATAGTATTACGTTATAACGTATAACGTTATATAGTATTACGTTATGACGTATAACGTCATAAGGTATGACGTTATAACTTATAACGTTATATAGTATTACGTTATAACGTATAACGTTATATAGTATTACGTTATGACGTATAACGTCATAAGGTATGACGTTATAACTTATAACGTTATATAGTATTACGTTATAACGTATAACGTTATATAGTATTACGTTATAACGTATAACGTTATATAGTATTACGTTATAACGTGTAACGTACTACAGCATTCCTTTATAACGTATAACGTCATATAGTATTACGTTATAACGTATAACGTTATATAGTATTACGTTATAACGTATAACGTCATAAGGTATTACCTTATAACGTATAACGTTATGTAGCATTACGTTATAACGTATAACGTTATATAGTATTACGTTATAACGTATAACGTTATACAGTGTTACGTTATAACGTATAACGTTATATAGTATTACGTTATAACGTATAACGTTATATAGTATTACGTTATGACGTATAACGTCATAAGGTATTACGTTATCACTTATAACGTTATATAGTATTACGTTATAACGTGTAACGTACTATAGCATTTCCTTATAACGTATAAGATCATATGGTATTACGTTATAACGTATAACGTCATATGGTATTACGTTATAACGTATAACGTTATATAGTATTACGTTATAACGTATAACGTTATGTGGTATTACGTTATAACGTATAACGTTATATAGCATTACGTTATAACGCATAATGTTATGTATCATTACGTTATAACGATTAACGTTATATAGTATTACGTTATAACGTATAACGTCAGAAGGTATTACGTTATACCTTATAACGTTATATAATATTACGTTATAGTGTGTAACGTACTATAGCATTCCTTTATAACGTATAACGTCATATAGTATTACGTTATAACGTATAACGTTATATAGTATTACGTTATAACGTATAACGTCATAAGGCATTACCTTATAACGTATAACGTTATGTAGCATTACGTTATAACGTATAATGTTCTATAGTATTACGTTATGACGTATAACGGTATATAGTATTACGTTATAACGTGTAACGTACTATAGCATTTCCTTATAACGTATAACATCATACGGTTTTACGTTATAACGTATAACGTCATATTGTATTACGTTATAGCGTATAATGTTATATAGTATTACGTTATAACGTATAACGTTATATAGTATTACGTTATGACGTATAACGTCATAAGGTATTACGTTATAACTTATAACGTTATATAGTATTACGTCATAACGTGTAACGTACTATAGCATTTCTTTATAACGTATAACGTCATATGGTATTACGTTTTAACGTATAACGGTATATAGTATTACGTTATAACGTATAACGTTATGTGGTATTACGTTATAAAGTATAACGTTATATAGTATTACGTTATAACGTATAACGTTATATAGTATTACGTTATGACGTATAACGTCATAAGGTATGACGTTATAACTTATAACGTTATATAGTATTACGTTATAACGTATAACGTTATATAGTATTACGTTATGACGTATAACGTCATAAGGTATGACGTTATAACTTATAACGTTATATAGTATTACGTTATAACGTATAACGTTATATAGTATTACGTTATGACGTATAACGTCATAAGGTATTACGTTATAACTTATAACGTTATATAGTATTACGTCATAACGTGTAACGTACTATAGCATTTCTTTATAACGTATAACGTCATATAGTGTTACGTTATAACGTATAACGTTATATAGTATTACGTTATGACGTATAACGTCGTAAGGTATTACGTTATAACTTATAACGTTATATAGTATTACGTTATAACGTGTTACGTACTATAGCATTTCTTTATAACGTATAACGTTATATAGTATTACGTTATAACCTATAACGTTATATAGTATTACGTTATAACGTGTAACTTACTATAGCATTTCTTTATAACGTATAACGTCATATGGTATCACGTTATAACGTATAACGGTATATAGTATTACGTTGTAACGTATAACGTTATGTGGTATTACGTTATAACGTATAACGTACTATAGCATTCCTTTATAACGTATAACGTCATATAGT
The DNA here is from genome assembly GCA_029958995.1 of Bombus sonorus. Taxonomy (NCBI): domain Eukaryota; kingdom Metazoa; phylum Arthropoda; class Insecta; order Hymenoptera; family Apidae; genus Bombus; species Bombus sonorus. The sequence continues at coordinate 91,882 of JARWAU010000080.1, forward strand.
GTTACGTTATAACGTATAACGTTATATAGTATTACGTTATGACGTATAACGTCATAAGGTATTACGTTATATCTTATAACGTTATATAGTATTACGTTATAACGTGTAACGTACTATAGCATTCCTTTATAACGTATAACGTCATATAGTATTACGTTATAACGTATAACGTTATATATTATTACGTTATAACGTATAACGTTATATAGTATTACGTTATAACGTATAACGTTATATAGTATTACGTTATAACGTATAACGTTATATAGTATTACGTTATGACGTATAACGTCATAAGGTATTACGTTATAACTTATAACGTTATATAGTATTACGTTATACCGTGTAACGTACTATAGCATTCCTTTATAACGTATAACGTCATATAGTATTACGTTATAACGTATAACGTTATATCGTATTACGTTATAACGTATAACGTCATAAGGTATTACCTTATAACGTATAACGTTATGTAGCATTACGTTATAACGTATAACGTTCTATAGTATTACGTTATGAGGTATAACGTTATATAGTATTACGTTATAACGTGTAACGTACTACAGCATTTCCTTATAACGTATAACATCATACGGTTTTACGTTATAACGTATAACGTCATATTGTATTACGTTATAATGTATAACGTTATATAGTATTACGTTATAACGTATAACGTTATATAGTATTACGTTATGACGTATAACGTCATAAGGTATTACGTTATAACTTATAACGTTATATAGTATTACGTCATAACGTGTAACGTACTATAGCATTTCCTTATAACGTATAACGTCATATGGTATTACGTTATAACGTATAACGGTATATAGTATTACGTTATAACGTATAACGTTATATGGTATTACGTTATAAAGTATAACGTTACATAGTATTACGTTATAACGTATAACGTTATATAGTATTACGTTATGACGTATAACGTCATAAGGTATTACGTTATAACTTATAACGTTATATAGTATTACGTTATATCGTGTTACGTACTATAGCATTTCTTTATAACGTATAACGTTATATAGTATTACGTTATAACCTATAACGTTATATAGTATTACGTTATAACGTGTAACTTACTATGGCATTTCTTTATAACGTATAACGTCATATGGTATCACGTTATAACGTATAACGGTATATAGTATTACGTTGTAACGTATAACGTTATGTGGTATTACGTGATAACGTATAACGTTATATAGTATTACGTTATAACGTATAACGTTATATAGTATTACGTTATAACGTATAACGTTATATAGTATTACGTTATAACGTATAACGTTATATAGCATTACGATATAACGTATAACGTTATATAGTATTACGTTATAACGTATAACGTTATATAGTATTACGTTATGACGTATAACGTCATAAGGTATTACGTTATCACTTATAACGTTATATAGTATTACGTTATAACGTGTAACGTACTATAGCATTTCCTTATAACGTATAACATCATACGGTATTACGTTATAACGTATAACGCCATATGGTATTACCTTATAACGTATAACGTTATATAGCATTACGTTATAACGTATAACGTTATGTAGTATTACGTTATAACGTGTAACGTACTATAGCATTTCCTTATAACGTATAAGATCATATGGTATTACGTTATAACGTATAACGTCATATGGTATTACGTTATAACGTATAACGTTATATAGTATTACGTTATAACGTATAACGTTATGTGGTATTACGTTATAACGTATAACGTTATATAGCATTACGTTATAACGCATAATGTTATGTATCATTACGTTATAACGAATAACGTTATATAGTATTACGTTATAACGTATAACGTCAGAAGGTATTACGTTATACCTTATAACGTTATATAATATTACGTTATAGTGTGTAACGTACTATAGCATTCCTTTATAACGTATAACGTCATATGGTATTACGCTATAACGTATAACGTTATATATTATTACCTTATAACGTATAACGTTATATAGCATTACGTTATAACGTATAACGTTATGTAGTATTACGTTATAACGTGTAACGTACTATAGCATTTCCTTATAACGTATAAGATCATATGGTATTACGTTATAACGTATAACGTCATATGGTATTACGTTATAACGAATAACGTTATATAGTATTACGTTATAACGTATAACGTCAGAAGGTATTACGTTATACCTTATAACGTTATATAATATTACGTTATAGTGTGTAACGTACTATAGCATTCCTTTATAACGTATAACGTCATATGGTATTACGCTATAACGTATAACGTTATATATTATTACGTTATAACGTATAACGTTATATAGTATTACGTTATAACGTATAACGTTATATAGTATTACGTTATAACGTATAACGTTATATAGTATTACGTTATGACGTATAACGTCATAAGGTATTACGTTATAACTTATAACGTTATATAGTATTACGTCATAACGTGTAACGTACTATAGCATTTCTTTATAACGTATAACGTCATATGGTATTACGTTTTAACGTATAACGGTATATAGTATTACGTTATAACGTATAACGTTATGTGGTATTACGTTATAAAGTATAACGTTATATAGTATTACGTTATAACGTATAACGTTATATAGTATTACGTTATGACGTATAACGTCATAAGGTATGACGTTATAACTTATAACGTTATATAGTATTACGTTATAACGTATAACGTTATATAGTATTACGTTATGACGTATAACGTCATAAGGTATGACGTTATAACTTATAACGTTATATAGTATTACGTTATAACGTATAACGTTATATAGTATTACGTTATGACGTATAACGCCATAAGGTATTACGTTATAACTTATAACGTTATATAGTATTACGTCATAACGTGTAACGTACTATAGCATTTCTTTATAACGTATAACGTCATATAGTGTTACGTTATAACGTATAACGTTATATAGTATTACGTTATGACGTATAACGTCGTAAGGTATTACGTTATAACTTATAACGTTATATAGTATTACGTTATAACGTGTTACGTACTATAGCATTTCTTTATAACGTATAACGTTATATAGTATTACGTTATAACCTATAACGTTATATAGTATTACGTTATAACGTGTAACTTACTATAGCATTTCTTTATAACGTATAACGTCATATGGTATCACGTTATAACGTATAACGGTATATAGTATTACGTTGTAACGTATAACGTTATGTGGTATTACGTGATAATGTATAACGTTATATAGTATTACGTTATAACGTATAACGTTATATAGTACTACGTTATAACGTATAACGTTATATAGTATTACGTTATAACGTATAACGTTATATAGTATTACGTTATAACGTATAACGTTATATAGTATTACGTTATACCGTATAACGTTATGTGGTATTACGTTATAACGTATAACGTACTATAGCATTCCTTTATAACGTATAACGTCATATAGTGTTACGTTATAACGTATAACGTTATATAGTATTACGTTATGACGTATAACGTTATATAGTATTACGTTATAACGTATAACGTTATATAGTATTACGTTATAACGTATAACGTTATATAGTATTACGTTATGACGTATAACGTCATAAGGTATTACGTTATATCTTATAACGTTATATAGTATTACGTTATAACGTGTAACGTACTATAGCATTCCTTTATAACGTATAACGTCATATAGTATTACGTTATAACGTATAACGTTATATATTATTACGTTATAACGTATAACGTTATATAGTATTACGTTATAACGTATAACGTTATATAGTATTACGTTATAACGTATAATGTTATATAGTATTACGTTATGACGTATAACGTCATAAGGGATTACGTTATAACTTATAACGTTATATAGTATTACGTTATACCGTGTAACGTACTATAGCATTCCTTTATAACGTATAACGTCATATAGTATTACGTTATAACGTATAACGTTATATCGTATTACGTTATAACGTATAACGTCATAAGGTATTACCTTATAACGTATAACGTTATGTAGCATTACGTTATAACGTATAACGTTCTATAGTATTACGTTATGAGGTATAACGTTATATAGTATTACGTTATAACGTGTAACGTACTACAGCATTTCCTTATAACGTATAACATCATACGGTTTTACGTTATAACGTATAACGTCATATTGTATTACGTTATAATGTATAACGTTATATAGTATTACGTTATAACGTATAACGTTATATAGTATTACGTTATACTGTATAACGTTATGTGGTATTACGTTATAACGTATAACGTACTATAGCATTCCTTTATAACGTATAACGTCATATAGTGTTACGTTATAACGTATAACGTTATATAGTATTACGTTATAACGTATAACGTTATATAGTATTACGTTATAACGTATAACGTTATATAGTATTACGATATAACGTATAACGTTATATAGTATTACGTTATAACGTATAACGTTATATAGTATTACGTTATGACGTATAACGTCATAAGGTATTACGTTATCACTTATAACGTTATATAGTATTACGTTATAACGTGTAACGTACTATAGCATTTCCTTATAACGTATAACATCATACGGTATTACGTTATAACGTATAACGCCATATGGTATTACCTTATAACGTATAACGTTATATAGCATTACGTTATAACGTATAACGTTATGTAGTATTACGTTATAACGTGTAACGTACTATAGCATTTCCTTATAACGTATAAGATCATATGGCATTACGTTATAACGTATAACGTCATATGGTATTACGTTATAACGTACAACGTTATATAGTATTACGTTATAACGTATAACGTTATGTGGTATTACGTTATAACGTATAACGTTATATAGCATTACGTTATAACGCATAATGTTATGTATCATTACGTTATAACGAATAACGTTATATAGTATTACGTTATAACGTATAACGTCAGAAGGTATTACGTTATACCTTATAACGTTATATAATATTACGTTATAGTGTGTAACGTACTATAGCATTCCTTTATAACGTATAACGTCATATGGTATTACGCTATAACGTATAACGTTATATATTATTACCTTATAACGTATAACGTTATATAGCATTACGTTATAACGTATAACGTTATGTAGTATTACGTTATAACGTGTAACGTACTATAGCATTTCCTTATAACGTATAAGATCATATGGTATTACGTTATAACGTATAACGTCATATGGTATTACGTTATAACGAATAACGTTATATAGTATTACGTTATAACGTATAACGTCAGAAGGTATTACGTTATACCTTATAACGTTATATAATATTACGTTATAGTGTGTAACGTACTATAGCATTCCTTTATAACGTATAACGTCATATGGTATTACGCTATAACGTATAACGTTATATATTATTACGTTATAACGTATAACGTTATATAGTATTACGTTATAACGTATAACGTTATATAGTATTACGTTATAACGTATAACGTTATATAGTATTACGTTATGACGTATAACGTCATAAGGTATTACGTTATAACTTATAACGTTATATAGTATTACGTCATAACGTGTAACGTACTATAGCATTTCTTTATAACGTATAACGTCATATGGTATTACGTTTTAACGTATAACGGTATATAGTATTACGTTATAACGTATAACGTTATGTGGTATTACGTTATAAAGTATAACGTTATATAGTATTACGTTATAACGTATAACGTTATATAGTATTACGTTATGACGTATAACGTCATAAGGTATGACGTTATAACTTATAACGTTATATAGTATTACGTTATAACGTATAACGTTATATAGTATTACGTTATGACGTATAACGTCATACGGTATGACGTTATAACTTATAACGTTATATAGTATTACGTTATAACGTATAACGTTATATAGTATTACGTTATGACGTATAACGTCATAAGGTATTACGTTATAACTTATAACGTTATATAGTATTACGTCATAACGTGTAACGTACTATAGCATTTCTTTATAACGTATAACGTCATATAGTGTTACGTTATAACGTATAACGTTATATAGTATTACGTTATGACGTATAACGTCGTAAGGTATTACGTTATAACTTATAACGTTATATAGTATTACGTTATAACGTGTTACGTACTATAGCATTACGTTATAACGTATAACGTTATATAGTATTACGTTATAACCTATAACGTTATATAGTATTACGTTATAACGTGTAACTTACTATAGCATTTCTTTATAACGTATAACGCCATATGGTATCACGTTATAACGTATAACGGTATATAGTATTACGTTGTAACGTATAACGTTATGTGGTATTACGTGATAATGTATAACGTTATATAGTATTACGTTATAACGTATAACGTTATATAGTATTACGTTATGACGTATAACGTCATAAGGTATTACGTTATAACTTATAACGTTATATAGTATTACGTTATACCGTGTAACGTACTATAGCATTCCTTTATAACGTATAACGTCATATAGTATTACGTTATAACGTATAACGTTATATCGTATTACGTTATAACGTATAACGTCATAAGGTATTACCTTATAACGTATAACGTTATGTAGCATTACGTTATAACGTATAACGTTCTATAGTATTACGTTATGAGGTATAACGTTATATAGTATTACGTTATAACGTGTAACGTACTACAGCATTTCCTTATAACGTATAACATCATACGGTTTTACGTTATAACGTATAACGTCATATTGTATTACGTTATAATGTATAACGTTATATAGTATTACGTTATAACGTATAACGTTATATAGTATTACGTTATGACGTATAACGTCATAAGGTATTACGTTATAACTTATAACGTTATATAGTATTACGTCATAACGTGTAACGTACTATAGCATTTCCTTATAACGTATAACGTCATATGGTATTACGTTATAACGTATAACGGTATATAGTATTACGTTATAACGTATAACGTTATATGGTATTACGTTATAAAGTATAACGTTATATAGTATTACGTTATAACGTATAACGTTATATAGTATTACGTTATGACGTATAACGTCATAAGGTATGACGTTATAACTTATAACGTTATATAGTATTACGTTATAACGTATAACGTTATATAGTATTACGTTATACCGTATAACGTTATGTGGTATTACGTTATAACGTATAACGTACTATAGCATTCCTTTATAACGTATAACGTCATATAGTGTTACGTTATAACGTATAACGTTATATAGTATTACGTTATGACGTATAACGTCATAAGGTATTACGTTATAACTTATAACGTTATATAGTATTACGTTATATCGTGTTACGTACTATAGCATTTCTTTATAACGTATAACGTTATATAGTATTACGTTATAACCTATAACGTTATATAGTATTACGTTATAACGTGTAACTTACTATGGCATTTCTTTATAACGTATAACGTCATATGGTATCACGTTATAACGTATAACGGTATATAGTATTACGTTATAACGTATAACGTTATGTGGTATTACGTGATAACGTATAACGTTATATAGTATTACGTTATAACGTATAACGTTATATAGTATTACGTTATAACGTATAACGTTATATAGTATTACGTTATAACGTATAACGTTATATAGTATTACGTTATAACGTATAACGTTATATAGTATTACGATATAACGTATAACGTTATATAGTATTACGTTATAACGTATAACGTTATATAGTATTACGTTATGACGTATAACGTCATAAGGTATTACGTTATCACTTATAACGTTATATAGTATTACGTTATAACGTGTAACGTACTATAGCATTTCCTTATAACGTATAACATCATACGGTATTACGTTATAACGTATAACGCCATATGGTATTACCTTATAACGTATAACGTTATATAGCATTACGTTATAACGTATAACGTTATGTAGTATTACGTTATAACGTGTAACGTACTATAGCATTTCCTTATAACGTATAAGATCATATGGTATTACGTTATAACGTATAACGTCATATGGTATTACGTTATAACGTATAACGTTATATAGTATTACGTTATAACGTATAACGTTATGTGGTATTACGTTACAACGTATAACGTTATATAGCATTACGTTATAACGAATAACGTTATATAGTATTACGTTATAACGTATAACGTCAGAAGGTATTACGTTATACCTTATAACGTTATACAATATTACGTTATAGTGTGTAACGTACTATAGCATTCCTTTATAACGTATAACGTCATATGGTATTACGCTATAACGTATAACGTTATATATTATTACCTTATAACGTATAACGTTATATAGCATTACGTTATAACGTATAACGTTATGTAGTATTACGTTATAACGTGTAACGTACTATAGCATTTCCTTATAACGTATAAGATCATATGGTATTACGTTATAACGTATAACGTCATATGGTATTACGTTATAACGAATAACGTTATATAGTATAACGTTATAACGTATAACGTCAGAAGGTATTACGTTATACCTTATAACGTTATATAATATTACGTTATAGTGTGTAACGTACTATAGCATTCCTTTATAACGTATAACGTCATATGGTATTACGCTATAACGTATAACGTTATATATTATTACGTTATAACGTATAACGTTATATAGTATTACGTTATAACGTATAACGTTATATAATATTACGTTATAGTGTGTAACGTACTATAGCATTCCTTTATAACGTATAACGTCATATGGTATTACGCTATAACGTATAACGTTATATATTATTACCTTATAACGTATAACGTTATATAGCATTACGTTATAACGTATAACGTTATGTAGTATTACGTTATAACGTGTAACGTACTATAGCATTTCCTTATAACGTATAAGATCATATGGTATTACGTTATAACGTATAACGTCATATGGTATTACGTTATAACGAATAACGTTATATAGTATTACGTTATGACGTATAACGTCATAAGGTATTACGTTATAACGTATAACGTTATATAGTACTACGTTATAACGTATAACGTTATATAGTATTACGTTATAACGTATAACGTTATATAGTATTACGTTATAACGTATAACGTTATATAGTATTACGTTATACCGTATAACGTTATGTGGTATTACGTTATAACGTATAACGTACTATAGCATTCCTTTATAACGTATAACGTCATATAGTGTTACGTTATAACGTATAACGTTATATAGTATTACGTTATGACGTATAACGTTATATAGTATTACGTTATAACGTATAACGTTATATAGTATTACGTTATAACGTATAACGTTATATAGTATTACGTTATGACGTATAACGTCATAAGGTATTACGTTATATCTTATAACGTTATATAGTATTACGTTATAACGTGTAACGTACTATAGCATTCCTTTATAACGTATAACGTCATATAGTATTACGTTATAACGTATAACGTTATATATTATTACGTTATAACGTATAACGTTATATAGTATTACGTTATGACGTATAACGTCATAAGGTATTACGTTATAACTTATAACGTTATATAGTATTACGTTATACCGTGTAACGTACTATAGCATTCCTTTATAACGTATAACGTCATATAGTATTACGTTATAACGTATAACGTTATATCGTATTACGTTATAACGTATAACGTCATAAGGTATTACCTTATAACGTATAACGTTATGTAGCATTACGTTATAACGTATAACGTTCTATAGTATTACGTTATGAGGTATAACGTTATATAGTATTACGTTATAACGTGTAACGTACTACAGCATTTCCTTATAACGTATAACATCATACGGTTTTACGTTATAACGTATAACGTCATATTGTATTACGTTATAATGTATAACGTTATATAGTATTACGTTATAACGTATAACGTTATATAGTATTACGTTATGACGTATAACGTCATAAGGTATTACGTTATAACTTATAACGTTATATAGTATTACGTCATAACGTGTAACGTACTATAGCATTTCCTTATAACGTATAACGTCATATGGTATTACGTTATAACGTATAACGGTATATAGTATTACGTTATAACGTATAACGTTATATGGTATTACGTTATAAAGTATAACGTTATATAGTATTACGTTATAACGTATAACGTTATATAGTATTACGTTATGACGTATAACGTCATAAGGTATGACGTTATAACTTATAACGTTATATAGTATTACGTTATAACGTATAACGTTATATAGTATTACGTTATACCGTATAACGTTATGTGGTATTACGTTATAACGTATAACGTACTATAGCATTCCTTTATAACGTATAACGTCATATAGTGTTACGTTATAACGTATAACGTTATATAGTATTACGTTATGACGTATAACGTCATAAGGTATTACGTTATAACTTATAACGTTATATAGTATTACGTTATATCGTGTTACGTACTATAGCATTTCTTTATAACGTATAACGTTATATAGTATTACGTTATAACCTATAACGTTATATAGTATTACGTTATAACGTGTAACTTACTATGGCATTTCTTTATAACGTATAACGTCATATGGTATCACGTTATAACGTATAACGGTATATAGTATTACGTTATAACGTATAACGTTATGTGGTATTACGTGATAACGTATAACGTTATATAGTATTACGTTATAACGTATAACGTTATATAGTATTACGTTATAACGTATAACGTTATATAGTATTACGTTATAACGTATAACGTTATATAGTATTACGTTATAACGTATAACGTTATATAGTATTACGATATAACGTATAACGTTATATAGTATTACGTTATAACGTATAACGTTATATAGTATTACGTTATGACGTATAACGTCATAAGGTATTACGTTATCACTTATAACGTTATATAGTATTACGTTATAACGTGTAACGTACTATAGCATTTCCTTATAACGTATAACATCATACGGTATTACGTTATAACGTATAACGCCATATGGTATTACCTTATAACGTATAACGTTATATAGCATTACGTTATAACGTATAACGTTATGTAGTATTACGTTATAACGTGTAACGTACTATAGCATTTCCTTATAACGTATAAGATCATATGGTATTACGTTATAACGTATAACGTCATATGGTATTACGTTATAACGTATAACGTTATATAGTATTACGTTATAACGTATAACGTTATGTGGTATTACGTTATAACGTATAACGTTATATAGCATTACGTTATAACGAATAACGTTATATAGTATTACGTTATAACGTATAACGTCAGAAGGTATTACGTTATACCTTATAACGTTATATAATATTACGTTATAGTGTGTAACGTACTATAGCATTCCTTTATAACGTATAACGTCATATGGTATTACGCTATAACGTATAACGTTATATATTATTACCTTATAACGTATAACGTTATATAGCATTACGTTATAACGTATAACGTTATGTAGTATTACGTTATAACGTGTAACGTACTATAGCATTTCCTTATAACGTATAAGATCATATGGTATTACGTTATAACGTATAACGTCATATGGTATTACGTTATAACGAATAACGTTATATAGTATTACGTTATAACGTATAACGTCAGAAGGTATTACGTTATACCTTATAACGTTATATAATATTACGTTATAGTGTGTAACGTACTATAGCATTCCTTTATAACGTATAACGTCATATGGTATTACGCTATAACGTATAACGTTATATATTATTACGTTATAACGTATAACGTTATATAGTATTACGTTATAACGTATAACGTTATATAGTATTACGTTATAACGTATAACGTTATATAGTATTACGTTATGACGTATAACGTCATAAGGTATTACGTTATAACTTATAACGTTATATAGTATTACGTCATAACGTGTAACGTACTATAGCATTTCTTTATAACGTATAACGTCATATGGTATTACGTTTTAACGTATAACGGTATATAGTATTACGTTATAACGTATAACGTTATGTGGTATTACGTTATAAAGTATAACGTTATATAGTATTACGTTATAACGTATAACGTTATATAGTATTACGTTATGACGTATAACGTCATAAGGTATGACGTTATAACTTATAACGTTATATAGTATTACGTTATAACGTATAACGTTATATAGTATTACGTTATGACGTATAACGTCATAAGGTATGACGTTATAACTTATAACGTTATATAGTATTACGTTATAACGTATAACGTTATATAGTATTACGTTATGACGTATAACGTCATAAGGTATTACGTTATAACTTATAACGTTATATAGTATTACGTCATAACGTGTAACGTACTATAGCATTTCTTTATAACGTATAACGTCATATAGTGTTACGTTATAACGTATAACGTTATATAGTATTACGTTATGACGTATAACGTCGTAAGGTATTACGTTATAACTTATAACGTTATATAGTATTACGTTATAACGTGTTACGTACTATAGCATTTCTTTATAACGTATAACGTTATATAGTATTACGTTATAACCTATAACGTTATATAGTATTACGTTATAACGTGTAACTTACTATAGCATTTCTTTATAACGTATAACGTCATATGGTATCACGTTATAACGTATAACGGTATATAGTATTACGTTGTAACGTATAACGTTATGTGGTATTACGTGATAATGTATAACGTTATATAGTATTACGTTATAACGTATAACGTTATATAGTACTACGTTATAACGTATAACGTTATATAGTATTACGTTATGACGTATAACGTCATAAGGTATTACGTTATATCTTATAACGTTATATAGTATTACGTTATAACGTGTAACGTACTATAGCATTCCTTTATAACGTATAACGTCATATAGTATTACGTTATGACGTATAACGTCATAAGGTATTACGTTATCACTTATAACGTTATATAGTATTACGTTATAACGTGTAACGTACTATAGCATTTCCTTATAACGTATAACATCATACGGTATTACGTTATAACGTATAACGCCATATGGTATTACGCTATAACGTATAACGTTATATATTATTACCTTATAACGTATAACGTTATATAGCATTACGTTATAACGTATAACGTTATGTAGTATTACGTTATAACGTGTAACGTACTATAGCATTTCCTTATAACGTATAAGATCATATGGTATTACGTTATAACGTATAACGTCATATGGTATTACGTTATAACGAATAACGTTATATAGTATTACGTTATAACGTATAACGTCAGAAGGTATTACGTTATACCTTATAACGTTATATAATATTACGTTATAGTGTGTAACGTACTATAGCATTCCTTTATAACGTATAACGTCATATGGTATTACGCTATAACGTATAACGTTATATATTATTACGTTATAACGTATAACGTTATATAGTATTACGTTATAACGTATAACGTTATATAGTATTACGTTATAACGTATAACGTTATATAGTATTACGTTATGACGTATAACGTCATAAGGTATTACGTTATAACTTATAACGTTATATAGTATTACGTCATAACGTGTAACGTACTATAGCATTTCTTTATAACGTATAACGTCATATGGTATTACGTTTTAACGTATAACGGTATATAGTATTACGTTATAACGTATAACGTTATGTGGTATTACGTTATAACGTATAACGTTATGTAGCATTACGTTATAACGTATAACGTTCTATAGTATTACGTTATGAGGTATAACGTTATATAGTATTACGTTATAACGTGTAACGTACTACAGCATTTCCTTATAACGTATAACATCATACGGTTTTACGTTATAACGTATAACGTCATATTGTATTACGTTATAATGTATAACGTTATATAGTATTACGTTATAACGTATAACGTTATATAGTATTACGTTATGACGTATAACGTCATAAGGTATTACGTTATAACTTATAACGTTATATAGTATTACGTCATAACGTGTAACGTACTATAGCATTTCCTTATAACGTATAACGTCATATGGTATTACGTTATAACGTATAACGGTATATAGTATTACGTTATAACGTATAACGTTATATGGTATTACGTTATAAAGTATAACGTTATATAGTATTACGTTATAACGTATAACGTTATATAGTATTACGTTATGACGTATAACGTCATAAGGTATGACGTTATAACTTATAACGTTGTATAGTATTACGTTATAACGTATAACGTTATATAGTATTACGTTATACCGTATAACGTTATGTGGTATTACGTTATAACGTATAACGTACTATAGCATTCCCTTATAACGTATAACGTCATATAGTGTTACGTTATAACGTATAACGTTATATAGTATTACGTTATGACGTATAACGTCATAAGGTATTACGTTATAACTTATAACGTTATATAGTATTACGTTATATCGTGTTACGTACTATAGCATTTCTTTATAACGTATAACGTTATATAGTATTACGTTATAACCTATAACGTTATATAGTATTACGTTATAACGTGTAACTTACTATGGCATTTCTTTATAACGTATAACGTCATATGGTATCACGTTATAACGTATAACGGTATATAGTATTACGTTATAACGTATAACGTTATGTGGTATTACGTGATAACGTATAACGTTATATAGTATTACGTTATAACGTATAACGTTATATAGTATTACGTTATAACGTATAACGTTATATAGTATTACGTTATAACGTATAACGTTATATAGTATTACGTTATAACGTATAACGTTATATAGTATTACGATATAACGTATAACGTTATATAGTATTACGTTATAACGTATAACGTTATATAGTATTACGTTATGACGTATAACGTCATAAGGTATTACGTTATCACTTATAACGTTATATAGTATTACGTTATAACGTGTAACGTACTATAGCATTTCCTTATAACGTATAACATCATACGGTATTACGTTATAACGTATAACGCCATATGGTATTACCTTATAACGTATAACGTTATATAGCATTACGTTATAACGTATAACGTTATGTAGTATTACGTTATAACGTGTAACGTACTATAGCATTTCCTTATAACGTATAAGATCATATGGTATTACGTTATAACGTATAACGTCATATGGTATTACGTTATAACGTATAACGTTATATAGTATTACGTTATAACGTATAACGTTATGTGGTATTACGTTACAACGTATAACGTTATATAGCATTACGTTATAACGAATAACGTTATATAGTATTACGTTATAACGTATAACGTCAGAAGGTATTACGTTATACCTTATAACGTTATACAATATTACGTTATAGTGTGTAACGTACTATAGCATTCCTTTATAACGTATAACGTCATATGGTATTACGCTATAACGTATAACGTTATATATTATTACCTTATAACGTATAACGTTATATAGCATTACGTTATAACGTATAACGTTATGTAGTATTACGTTATAACGTGTAACGTACTATAGCATTTCCTTATAACGTATAAGATCATATGGTATTACGTTATAACGTATAACGTCATATGGTATTACGTTATAACGAATAACGTTATATAGTATAACGTTATAACGTATAACGTCAGAAGGTATTACGTTATACCTTATAACGTTATATAATATTACGTTATAGTGTGTAACGTACTATAGCATTCCTTTATAACGTATAACGTCATATGGTATTACGCTATAACGTATAACGTTATATATTATTACGTTATAACGTATAACGTTATATAGTATTACGTTATAACGTATAACGTTATATAATATTACGTGATAGTGTGTAACGTACTATAGCATTCCTTTATAACGTATAACGTCATATGGTATTACGCTATAACGTATAACGTTATATATTATTACCTTATAACGTATAACGTTATATAGCATTACGTTATAACGTATAACGTTATGTAGTATTACGTTATAACGTGTAACGTACTATAGCATTTCCTTATAACGTATAAGATCATATGGTATTACGTTATAACGTATAACGTCATATGGTATTACGTTATAACGAATAACGTTATATAGTATTACGTTATGACGTATAACGTCATAAGGTATTACGTTATAACTTATAACGTTATATAGTATTACGTCATAACGTGTAACGTACTATAGCATTTCTTTATAACGTATAACGTCATATAGTGTTACGTTATAACGTATAACGTTATATAGTATTACGTTATGACGTATAACGTCGTAAGGTATTACGTTATAACTTATAACGTTATATAGTATTACGTTATAACGTGTTACGTACTATAGCATTTCTTTATAACGTATAACGTTATATAGTATTACGTTATAGCCTATAACGTTATATAGTATTACGTTATAACGTGTAACTTACTATAGCATTTCTTTATAACGTATAACGTCATATGGTATCACGTTATAACGTATAACGGTATATAGTATTACGTTGTAACGTATAACGTTATGTGGTATTACGTGATAATGTATAACGTTATATAGTATTACGTTATAACGTATAACGTTATATAGTACTACGTTATAACGTATAACGTTATATAGTATTACGTTATAACGTATAACGTTATATAGTATTACGTTATAACGTATAACGTTATATAGTATTACGTTATACCGTATAACGTTATGTGGTATTACGTTATAACGTATAACGTACTATAGCATTCCTTTATAACGTATAACGTCATATAGTGTTACGTTATAACGTATAACGTTATATAGTATTACGTTATGACGTATAACGTTATATAGTATTACGTTATAACGTATAACGTTATATAGTATTACGTTATAACGTATAACGTTATATAGTATTACGTTATGACGTATAACGTCATAAGGTATTACGTTATATCTTATAACGTTATATAGTATTACGTTATAACGTGTAACGTACTATAGCATTCCTTTATAACGTATAACGTCATATAGTATTACGTTATAACGTATAACGTTATATATTATTACGTTATAACGTATAACGTTATATAGTATTACGTTATAACGTATAACGTTATATAGTATTACGTTATAACGTATAACGTTATATAGTATTACGTTATGACGTATAACGTCATAAGGTATTACGTTATAACTTATAACGTTATATAGTATTACGTTATACCGTGTAACGTACTATAGCATTCCTTTATAACGTATAACGTCATATAGTATTACGTTATAACGTATAACGTTATATCGTATTACGTTATAACGTATAACGTCATAAGGTATTACCTTATAACGTATAACGTTATGTAGCATTACGTTATAACGTATAACGTTCTATAGTATTACGTTATGAGGTATAACGTTATATAGTATTACGTTATAACGTATAACGTTATATAGTATTACGTTATAACGTATAACGTTATATAGTATTACGTTATGACGTATAACGTCATAAGGTATTACGTTATAACTTATAACGTTATATAGTATTACGTCATAACGTGTAACGTACTATAGCATTTCTTTATAACGTATAACGTCATATGGTATTACGTTTTAACGTATAACGGTATATAGTATTACGTTATAACGTATAACGTTATGTGGTATTACGTTATAAAGTATAACGTTATATAGTATTACGTTATAACGTATAACGTTATATAGTATTACGTTATGACGTATAACGTCATAAGGTATGACGTTATAACTTATAACGTTATATAGTATTACGTTATAACGTATAACGTTATATAGTATTACGTTATGACGTATAACGTCATAAGGTATGACGTTATAACTTATAACGTTATATAGTATTACGTTATAACGTATAACGTTATATAGTATTACGTTATGACGTATAACGTCATAAGGTATTACGTTATAACTTATAACGTTATATAGTATTACGTCATAACGTGTAACGTACTATAGCATTTCTTTATAACGTATAACGTCATATAGTGTTACGTTATAACGTATAACGTTATATAGTATTACGTTATGACGTATAACGTCGTAAGGTATTACGTTATAACTTATAACGTTATATAGTATTACGTTATAACGTGTTACGTACTATAGCATTTCTTTATAACGTATAACGTTATATAGTATTACGTTATAACCTATAACGTTATATAGTATTACGTTATAACGTGTAACTTACTATAGCATTTCTTTATAACGTATAACGTCATATGGTATCACGTTATAACGTATAACGGTATATAGTATTACGTTGTAACGTATAACGTTATGTGGTATTACGTGATAATGTATAACGTTATATAGTATTACGTTATAACGTATAACGTTATATAGTACTACGTTATAACGTATAACGTTATATAGTATTACGTTATGACGTATAACGTCATAAGGTATTACGTTATATCTTATAACGTTATATAGTATTACGTTATAACGTGTAACGTACTATAGCATTCCTTTATAACGTATAACGTCATATAGTATTACGTTATGACGTATAACGTCATAAGGTATTACGTTATCACTTATAACGTTATATAGTATTACGTTATAACGTGTAACGTACTATAGCATTTCCTTATAACGTATAACATCATACGGTATTACGTTATAACGTATAACGCCATATGGTATTACGCTATAACGTATAACGTTATATATTATTACCTTATAACGTATAACGTTATATAGCATTACGTTATAACGTATAACGTTATGTAGTATTACGTTATAACGTGTAACGTACTATAGCATTTCCTTATAACGTATAAGATCATATGGTATTACGTTATAACGTATAACGTCATATGGTATTACGTTATAACGAATAACGTTATATAGTATTACGTTATAACGTATAACGTCAGAAGGTATTACGTTATACCTTATAACGTTATATAATATTACGTTATAGTGTGTAACGTACTATAGCATTCCTTTATAACGTATAACGTCATATGGTATTACGCTATAACGTATAACGTTATATATTATTACGTTATAACGTATAACGTTATATAGTATTACGTTATAACGTATAACGTTATATAGTATTACGTTATAACGTATAACGTTATATAGTATTACGTTATGACGTATAACGTCATAAGGTATTACGTTATAACTTATAACGTTATATAGTATTACGTCATAACGTGTAACGTACTATAGCATTTCTTTATAACGTATAACGTCATATGGTATTACGTTTTAACGTATAACGGTATATAGTATTACGTTATAACGTATAACGTTATGTGGTATTACGTTATAACGTATAACGTTATGTAGCATTACGTTATAACGTATAACGTTCTATAGTATTACGTTATGAGGTATAACGTTATATAGTATTACGTTATAACGTGTAACGTACTACAGCATTTCCTTATAACGTATAACATCATACGGTTTTACGTTATAACGTATAACGTCATATTGTATTACGTTATAATGTATAACGTTATATAGTATTACGTTATAACGTATAACGTTATATAGTATTACGTTATGACGTATAACGTCATAAGGTATTACGTTATAACTTATAACGTTATATAGTATTACGTCATAACGTGTAACGTACTATAGCATTTCCTTATAACGTATAACGTCATATGGTATTACGTTATAACGTATAACGGTATATAGTATTACGTTATAACGTATAACGTTATATGGTATTACGTTATAAAGTATAACGTTATATAGTATTACGTTATAACGTATAACGTTATATAGTATTACGTTATGACGTATAACGTCATAAGGTATGACGTTATAACTTATAACGTTGTATAGTATTACGTTATAACGTATAACGTTATATAGTATTACGTTATACCGTATAACGTTATGTGGTATTACGTTATAACGTATAACGTACTATAGCATTCCTTTATAACGTATAACGTCATATAGTGTTACGTTATAACGTATAACGTTATATAGTATTACGTTATGACGTATAACGTCATAAGGTATTACGTTATAACTTATAACGTTATATAGTATTACGTTATATCGTGTTACGTACTATAGCATTTCTTTATAACGTATAACGTTATATAGTATTACGTTATAACCTATAACGTTATATAGTATTACGTTATAACGTGTAACTTACTATGGCATTTCTTTATAACGTATAACGTCATATGGTATCACGTTATAACGTATAACGGTATATAGTATTACGTTATAACGTATAACGTTATGTGGTATTACGTGATAACGTATAACGTTATATAGTATTACGTTATAACGTATAACGTTATATAGTATTACGTTATAACGTATAACGTTATATAGTATTACGTTATAACGTATAACGTTATATAGTATTACGTTATAACGTATAACGTTATATAGTATTACGATATAACGTATAACGTTATATAGTATTACGTTATAACGTATAACGTTATATAGTATTACGTTATGACGTATAACGTCATAAGGTATTACGTTATCACTTATAACGTTATATAGTATTACGTTATAACGTGTAACGTACTATAGCATTTCCTTATAACGTATAACATCATACGGTATTACGTTATAACGTATAACGCCATATGGTATTACCTTATAACGTATAACGTTATATAGCATTACGTTATAACGTATAACGTTATGTAGTATTACGTTATAACGTGTAACGTACTATAGCATTTCCTTATAACGTATAAGATCATATGGTATTACGTTATAACGTATAACGTCATATGGTATTACGTTATAACGTATAACGTTATATAGTATTACGTTATAACGTATAACGTCAGAAGGTATTACGTTATACCTTATAACGTTATACAATATTACGTTATAGTGTGTAACGTACTATAGCATTCCTTTATAACGTATAACGTCATATGGTATTACGCTATAACGTATAACGTTATATATTATTACCTTATAACGTATAACGTTATATAGCATTACGTTATAACGTATAACGTTATGTAGTATTACGTTATAACGTGTAACGTACTATAGCATTTCCTTATAACGTATAAGATCATATGGTATTACGTTATAACGTATAACGTCATATGGTATTACGTTATAACGAATAACGTTATATAGTATAACGTTATAACGTATAACGTCAGAAGGTATTACGTTATACCTTATAACGTTATATAATATTACGTTATAGTGTGTAACGTACTATAGCATTCCTTTATAACGTATAACGTCATATGGTATTACGCTATAACGTATAACGTTATATATTATTACGTTATAACGTATAACGTTATATAGTATTACGTTATAACGTATAACGTTATATAATATTACGTGATAGTGTGTAACGTACTATAGCATTCCTTTATAACGTATAACGTCATATGGTATTACGCTATAACGTATAACGTTATATATTATTACCTTATAACGTATAACGTTATATAGCATTACGTTATAACGTATAACGTTATGTAGTATTACGTTATAACGTGTAACGTACTATAGCATTTCCTTATAACGTATAAGATCATATGGTATTACGTTATAACGTATAACGTCATATGGTATTACGTTATAACGAATAACGTTATATAGTATTACGTTATGACGTATAACGTCATAAGGTATTACGTTATAACTTATAACGTTATATAGTATTACGTCATAACGTGTAACGTACTATAGCATTTCTTTATAACGTATAACGTCATATAGTGTTACGTTATAACGTATAACGTTATATAGTATTACGTTATGACGTATAACGTCGTAAGGTATTACGTTATAACTTATAACGTTATATAGTATTACGTTATAACGTGTTACGTACTATAGCATTTCTTTATAACGTATAACGTTATATAGTATTACGTTATAGCCTATAACGTTATATAGTATTACGTTATAACGTGTAACTTACTATAGCATTTCTTTATAACGTATAACGTCATATGGTATCACGTTATAACGTATAACGGTATATAGTATTACGTTGTAACGTATAACGTTATGTGGTATTACGTGATAATGTATAACGTTATATAGTATTACGTTATAACGTATAACGTTATATAGTACTACGTTATAACGTATAACGTTATATAGTATTACGTTATAACGTATAACGTTATATAGTATTACGTTATAACGTATAACGTTATATAGTATTACGTTATACCGTATAACGTTATGTGGTATTACGTTATAACGTATAACGTACTATAGCATTCCTTTATAACGTATAACGTCATATAGTGTTACGTTATAACGTATAACGTTATATAGTATTACGTTATGACGTATAACGTTATATAGTATTACGTTATAACGTATAACGTTATATAGTATTACGTTATAACGTATAACGTTATATAGTATTACGTTATGACGTATAACGTCATAAGGTATTACGTTATATCTTATAACGTTATATAGTATTACGTTATAACGTGTAACGTACTATAGCATTCCTTTATAACGTATAACGTCATATAGTATTACGTTATAACGTATAACGTTATATATTATTACGTTATAACGTATAACGTTATATAGTATTACGTTATAACGTATAACGTTATATAGTATTACGTTATAACGTATAACGTTATATAGTATTACGTTATGACGTATAACGTCATAAGGTATTACGTTATAACTTATAACGTTATATAGTATTACGTTATACCGTGTAACGTACTATAGCATTCCTTTATAACGTATAACGTCATATAGTATTACGTTATAACGTATAACGTTATATCGTATTACGTTATAACGTATAACGTCATAAGGTATTACCTTATAACGTATAACGTTATGTAGCATTACGTTATAACGTATAACGTTCTATAGTATTACGTTATGAGGTATAACGTTATATAGTATTACGTTATAACGTGTAACGTACTACAGCATTTCCTTATAACGTATAACATCATACGGTTTTACGTTATAACGTATAACGTCATATTGTATTACGTTATAATGTATAACGTTATATAGTATTACGTTATAACGTATAACGTTATATAGTATTACGTTATGACGTATAACGTCATAAGGTATTACGTTATAACTTATAACGTTATATAGTATTACGTCATAACGTGTAACGTACTATAGCATTTCTTTATAACGTATAACGTCATATAGTGTTACGTTATAACGTATAACGTTATATAGTATTACGTTATGACGTATAACGTCGTAAGGTATTACGTTATAACTTATAACGTTATATAGTATTACGTTATAACGTGTTACGTACTATAGCATTTCTTTATAACGTATAACGTTATATAGTATTACGTTATAGCCTATAACGTTATATAGTATTACGTTATAACGTGTAACTTACTATAGCATTTCTTTATAACGTATAACGTCATATGGTATCACGTTATAACGTATAACGGTATATAGTATTACGTTGTAACGTATAACGTTATGTGGTATTACGTGATAATGTATAACGTTATATAGTATTACGTTATAACGTATAACGTTATATAGTACTACGTTATAACGTATAACGTTATATAGTATTACGTTATAACGTATAACGTTATATAGTATTACGTTATAACGTATAACGTTATATAGTATTACGTTATACCGTATAACGTTATGTGGTATTACGTTATAACGTATAACGTACTATAGCATTCCTTTATAACGTATAACGTCATATAGTGTTACGTTATAACGTATAACGTTATATAGTATTACGTTATGACGTATAACGTTATATAGTATTACGTTATAACGTATAACGTTATATAGTATTACGTTATAACGTATAACGTTATATAGTATTACGTTATGACGTATAACGTCATAAGGTATTACGTTATATCTTATAACGTTATATAGTATTACGTTATAACGTGTAACGTACTATAGCATTCCTTTATAACGTATAACGTCATATAGTATTACGTTATAACGTATAACGTTATATATTATTACGTTATAACGTATAACGTTATATAGTATTACGTTATAACGTATAACGTTATATAGTATTACGTTATAACGTATAACGTTATATAGTATTACGTTATGACGTATAACGTCATAAGGTATTACGTTATAACTTATAACGTTATATAGTATTACGTTATACCGTGTAACGTACTATAGCATTCCTTTATAACGTATAACGTCATATAGTATTACGTTATAACGTATAACGTTATATCGTATTACGTTATAACGTATAACGTCATAAGGTATTACCTTATAACGTATAACGTTATGTAGCATTACGTTATAACGTATAACGTTCTATAGTATTACGTTATGAGGTATAACGTTATATAGTATTACGTTATAACGTGTAACGTACTACAGCATTTCCTTATAACGTATAACATCATACGGTTTTACGTTATAACGTATAACGTCATATTGTATTACGTTATAATGTATAACGTTATATAGTATTACGTTATAACGTATAACGTTATATAGTATTACGTTATGACGTATAACGTCATAAGGTATTACGTTATAACTTATAACGTTATATAGTATTACGTCATAACGTGTAACGTACTATAGCATTTCCTTGTAACGTATAACGTCATATGGTATTACGTTATAACGTATAACGGTATATAGTATTACGTTATAACGTATAACGTTATATGGTATTACGTTATAAAGTATAACGTTATATAGTATTACGTTATAACGTATAACGTTATATAGTATTACGTTATGACGTATAACGTCATAAGGTATGACGTTATAACTTATAACGTTATATAGTATTACGTTATAACGTATAACGTTATATAGTATTACGTTATACCGTATAACGTTATGTGGTATTACGTTATAACGTATAACGTACTATAGCATTCCTTTATAACGTATAACGTCATATAGTGTTACGTTATAACGTATAACGTTATATAGTATTACGTTATGACGTATAACGTCATAAGGTATTACGTTATAACTTATAACGTTATATAGTATTACGTTATATCGTGTTACGTACTATAGCATTTCTTTATAACGTATAACGTTATATAGTATTACGTTATAACCTATAACGTTATATAGTATTACGTTATAACGTGTAACTTACTATGGCATTTCTTTATAACGTATAACGTCATATGGTATCACGTTATAACGTATAACGGTATATAGTATTACGTTATAACGTATAACGTTATGTGGTATTACGTGATAACGTATAACGTTATATAGTATTACGTTATAACGTATAACGTTATATAGTATTACGTTATAACGTATAACGTTATATAGTATTACGTTATAACGTATAACGTTATATAGTATTACGTTATAACGTATAACGTTATATAGTATTACGATATAACGTATAACGTTATATAGTATTACGTTATAACGTATAACGTTATATAGTATTACGTTATGACGTATAACGTCATAAGGTATTACGTTATCACTTATAACGTTATATAGTATTACGTTATAACGTGTAACGTACTATAGCATTTCCTTATAACGTATAACATCATACGGTATTACGTTATAACGTATAACGCCATATGGTATTCCCTTATAACGTATAACGTTATATAGCATTACGTTATAACGTATAACGTTATGTAGTATTACGTTATAACGTGTAACGTACTATAGCATTTCCTTATAACGTATAAGATCATATGGTATTACGTTATAACGTATAACGTCATATGGTATTACGTTATAACGTATAACGTTATATAGTATTACGTTATAACGTATAACGTTATGTGGTATTACGTTATAACGTATAACGTTATATAGCATTACGTTATAACGAATAACGTTATATAGTATTACGTTATAACGTATAACGTCAGAAGGTATTACGTTATACCTTATAACGTTATATAATATTACGTTATAGTGTGTAACGTACTATAGCATTCCTTTATAACGTATAACGTCATATGGTATTACGCTATAACGTATAACGTTATATATTATTACCTTATAACGTATAACGTTATATAGCATTACGTTATAACGTATAACGTTATGTAGTATTACGTTATAACGTGTAACGTACTATGGCATTTCCTTATAACGTATAAGATCATATGGTATTACGTTATAACGTATAACGTCATATGGTATTACGTTATAACGAATAACGTTATATAGTATTACGTTATAACGTATAACGTCAGAAGGTATTACGTTATACCTTATAACGTTATATAATATTACGTTATAGTGTGTAACGTACTATAGCATTCCTTTATAACGTATAACGTCATATGGTATTACGCTATAACGTATAACGTTATATATTATTACGTTATAACGTATAACGTTATATAGTATTACGTTATAACGTATAACGTTATATAGTATTACGTTATAACGTATAACGTTATATAGTATTACGTTATGACGTATAACGTCATAAGGTATTACGTTATAACTTATAACGTTATATAGTATTACGTCATAACGTGTAACGTACTATAGCATTTCTTTATAACGTATAACGTCATATGGTATTACGTTTTAGCGTATAACGGTATATAGTATTACGTTATAACGTATAACGTTATGTGGTATTACGTTATAAAGTATAACGTTATATAGTATTACGTTATAACGTATAACGTTATATAGTATTACGTTATGACGTATAACGTCATAAGGTATGACGTTATAACTTATAACGTTATATAGTATTACGTTATAACGTATAACGTTATATAGTATTACGTTATGACGTATAACGTCATAAGGTATGACGTTATAACTTATAACGTTATATAGTATTACGTTATAACGTATAACGTTATATAGTATTACGTTATGACGTATAACGTCATAAGGTATTACGTTATAACTTATAACGTTATATAGTATTACGTCATAACGTGTAACGTACTATAGCATTTCTTTATAACGTATAACGTCATATAGTGTTACGTTATAACGTATAACGTTATATAGTATTACGTTATGACGTATAACGTCGTAAGGTATTACGTTATAACTTATAACGTTATATAGTCTTACGTTATAACGTGTTACGTACTATAGCATTTCTTTATAACGTATAACGTTATATAGTATTACGTTATAACGTATAACGTTATATAGTATTACGTTATAACCTATAACGTTATATAGTATTACGTTATAACGTGTAACTTACTATAGCATTTCTTTATAACGTATAACGTCATATGGTATCACGTTATAACGTATAACGGTATATAGTATTACGTTGTAACGTATAACGTTATGTGGTATTACGTGATAATGTATAACGTTATATAGTATTACGTTATAACGTATAACGTTATATAGTACTACGTTATAACGTATAACGTTATATAGTATTACGTTATAACGTATAACGTTATATAGTATTACGTTATACCGTATAACGTTATGTGGTATTACGTTATAACGTATAACGTACTATAGCATTCCTTTATAACGTATAACGTCATATAGTGTTACGTTATAACGTATAACGTTATATAGTATTACGTTATGACGTATAACGTTATATAGTATTACGTTATAACGTATAACGTTATATAGTATTACGTTATAACGTATAACGTTATATAGTATTACGTTATGACGTATAACGTCATAAGGTATTACGTTATATCTTATAACGTTATATAGTATTACGTTATAACGTGTAACGTACTATAGCATTCCTTTATAACGTATAACGTCATATAGTATTACGTTATGACGTATAACGTCATAAGGTATTACGTTATCACTTATAACGTTATATAGTATTACGTTATAACGTGTAACGTACTATAGCATTTCCTTATAACGTATAACATCATACGGTATTACGTTATAACGTATAACGCCATATGGTATTACGCTATAACGTATAACGTTATATATTATTACCTTATAACGTATAACGTTATATAGCATTACGTTATAACGTATAACGTTATGTAGTATTACGTTATAACGTGTAACGTACTATAGCATTTCCTTATAACGTATAAGATCATATGGTATTACGTTATAACGTATAACGTCATATGGTATTACGTTATAACGAATAACGTTATATAGTATTACGTTATAACGTATAACGTCAGAAGGTATTACGTTATACCTTATAACGTTATATAATATTACGTTATAGTGTGTAACGTACTATAGCATTCCTTTATAACGTATAACGTCATATGGTATTACGCTATAACGTATAACGTTATATATTATTACGTTATAACGTATAACGTTATATAGTATTACGTTATAACGTATAACGTTATATAGTATTACCTTATAACGTATAACGTTATATAGTATTACGTTATGACGTATAACGTCATAAGGTATTACGTTATAACTTATAACGTTATATAGTATTACGTCATAACGTGTAACGTACTATAGCATTTCTTTATAACGTATAACGTCATATGGTATTACGTTTTAACGTATAACGGTATATAGTATTACGTTATAACGTATAACGTTATGTGGTATTACGTTATAAAGTATAACGTTATATAGTATTACGTTATAACGTATAACGTTATATAGTATTACGTTATGACGTATAACGTCATAAGGTATGACGTTATAACTTATAACGTTATATAGTATTACGTTATATCGTATAACGTTATATAGTATTACGTTATGACGTATAACGTCATAAGGTATGACGTTATAACTTATAACGTTATATAGTATTACGTTATAACGTATAACGTTATATAGTATTACGTTATGACGTATAACGTCATAAGGTATTACGTTATAACTTATAACGTTATATAGTATTACGTCATAACGTGTAACGTACTATAGCATTTCTTTATAACGTATAACGTCATATAGTGTTACGTTATAACGTATAACGTTATATAGTATTACGTTATGACGTATAACGTCGTAAGGTATTACGTTATAACTTATAACGTTATATAGTATTACGTTATAACGTGTTACGTACTATAGCATTTCTTTATAACGTATAACGTTATATAGTATTACGTTATAACCTATAACGTTATATAGTATTACGTTATAACGTGTAACTTACTATAGCATTTCTTTATAACGTATAACGTCATATGGTATCACGTTATAACGTACAACGGTATATAGTATTACGTTGTAACGTATAACGTTATGTGGTATTACGTGATAATGTATAACGTTATATAGTATTACGTTATAACGTATAACGTTATATAGTACTACGTTATAACGTATAACGTTATATAGTATTACGTTATAACGTATAACGTTATATAGTATTACGTTATACCGTATAACGTTATGTGGTATTACGTTATAACGTATAACGTACTATAGCATTCCTTTATAACGTATAACGTCATATAGTGTTACGTTATAACGTATAACGTTATATAGTATTACGTTATGACGTATAACGTTATATAGTATTACGTTATAACGTATAACGTTATATAGTATTACGTTATAACGTATAACGTTATATAGTATTACGTTATGACGTATAACGTCATAAGGTATTACGTTATATCTTATAACGTTATATAGTATTACGTTATAACGTGTAACGTACTATAGCATTCCTTTATAACGTATAACGTCATATAGTATTACGTTATAACGTATAACGTTATATCGTATTACGTTATAACGTATAACGTCATAAGGTATTACCTTATAACGTATAACGTTATGTAGTATTACGTTATAACGTATAACGTTCTATAGTATTACGTTATGAGGTATAACGTTATATAGTATTACGTTATAACGTGTAACGTACTACAGCATTTCCTTATAACGTATAACATCATACGGTTTTACGTTATAACGTATAACGTCATATTGTATTACGTTATAATGTATAACGTTATATAGTATTACGTTATAACGTATAACGTTATATAGTATTACGTTATAACGTATAACGTTATATAGTATTACGTTATGACGTATAACGTCATAAGGTATTACGTTATAACTTATAACGTTATATAGTATTACGTCATAACGTGTAACGTACTATAGCATTTCTTTATAGCGTATAACGTCATATGGTATTACGTTTTAACGTATAACGGTATATAGTATTACGTTATAACGTATAACGTTATGTGGTATTACGTTATAAAGTATAACGTTATATAGTATTACGTTATAACGTATAACGTTATATAGTATTACGTTATGACGTATAACGTCATAAGGTATGACGTTATAACTTATAACGTTATATAGTATTACGTTATAACGTATAACGTTATATAGTATTACGTTATGACGTATAACGTCATAAGGTATGACGTTATAACTTATAACGTTATATAGTATTACGTTATAACGTATAACGTTATATAGTATTACGTTATGACGTATAACGTCATAAGGTATTACGTTATAACTTATAACGTTATATAGTATTACGTCATAACGTGTAACGTACTATAGCATTTCTTTATAACGTATAACGTCATATAGTGTTACGTTATAACGTATAACGTTATATAGTATTACGTTATGACGTATAACGTCGTAAGGTATTACGTTATAACTTATAACGTTATATAGTATTACGTTATAACGTGTTACGTACTATAGCATTTCTTTATAACGTATAACGTTATATAGTATTACGTTATAACCTATAACGTTATATAGTATTACGTTATAACGTGTAACTTACTATAGCATTTCTTTATAACGTATAACGTCATATGGTATCACGTTATAACGTATAACGGTATATAGTATTACGTTGTAACGTATAACGTTATGTGGTATTACGTGATAATGTATAACCTTATATAGTATTACGTTATAACGTATAACGTTATATAGTACTACGTTATAACGTATAACGTTATATAGTATTACGTTATAACGTATAACGTTATATAGTATTACGTTATAACGTATAACGATATATAGTATTACGTTATACCGTATAACGTTATGTGGTATTACGTTATAACGTATAACGTACTATAGCATTCCTTTATAACGTATAACGTCATATAGTGTTACGTTATAACGTATAACGTTATATAGTATTACGCTATGACGTATAACGTTATATAGTATTACGTTATAACGTATAACGTTATATAGTATTACGTTATAACGTATAACGTTATATAGTATTACGTTATGACGTATAACGTCATAAGGTATTACGTTATATCTTATAACGTTATATAGTATTACGTTATAACGTGTAACGTACTATAGCATTCCTTTATAACGTATAACGTCATATAGTATTACGTTATAACGTATAACGTTATATATTATTACGTTATAACGTATAACGTTATATAGTATTACGTTATAACGTATAACGTTATATAGTATTACGTTATAACGTATACCGTTATATAGTATTACGTTATGACGTATAACGTCATAAGGTATTACGTTATAACTTATAACGTTATATAGTATTACGTTATACCGTGTAACGTACTATAGCATTCCTTTATAACGTATAACGTCATATAGTATTACGTTATAACGTATAACGTTATATCGTATTACGCTATAACGTATAACGTCATAAGGTATTACCTTATAACGTATAACGTTATGTAGCATTACGTTATAACGTATAACGTTCTATAGTATTACGTTATGAGGTATAACGTTATATAGTATTACGTTATAACGTGTAACGTACTACAGCATTTCCTTATAACGTATAACATCATACGGTTTTACGTTATAACGTATAACGTCATATTGTATTACGTTATAATGTATAACGTTATATAGTATTACGTTATAACGTATAACGTTATATAGTATTACGTTATGACGTATAACGTCATAAGGTATTACGTTATAACTTATAACGTTATATAGTATTACGTCATAACGTGTAACGTACTATAGCATTTCCTTATAACGTATAACGTCATATGGTATTACGTTATAACGTATAACGGTATATAGTATTACGTTATAACGTATAACGCTATATGGTATTACGTTATAAAGTATAACGTTATATAGTATTACGTTATAACGTATAACGTTATATAGTATTACGTTATGACGTATAACGTCATAAGGTATGACGTTATAACTTATAACGTTATATAGTATTACGTTATAACGTATAACGTTATATAGTATTACGTTCTACCGTATAACGTTATGTGGTATTACGTTATAACGTATAACGTACTATAGCATTCCTTTATAACGTATAACGTCATATAGTGTTACGTTATAACGTATAACGTTATATAGTATTACGTTATGACGTATAACGTCATAAGGTATTACGTTATAACTTATAACGTTATATAGTATTACGTTATATCGTGTTACGTACTATAGCATTTCTTTATAACGTATAACGTTATATAGTATTACGATATAACCTATAACGTTATATAGTATTACGTTATAACGTGTAACTTACTATGGCATTTCTTTATAACGTATAACGTCATATGGTATCACGTTATAACGTATAACGGTATATAGTATTACGTTATAACGTATAACGTTATGTGGTATTACGAGATAACGTATAACGTTATATAGTATTACGTTATAACGTATAACGTTATATAGTATTACGTTATAACGTATAACGTTATATAGTATTACGTTATAACGTATAACGTTATATAGTATTACGTTATAACGTATAACGTTATATAGTATTACGATATAACGTATAACGTTATATAGTATTACGTTATAACGTATAACGTTATATAGTATTACGTTATGACGTATAACGTCATAAGGTATTACGTTATCACTTATAACGTTATATAGTATTACGTTATAACGTGTAACGTACTATAGCATTTCCTTATAACGTATAACATCATACGGTATTACGTTATAACGTATAACGCCATATGGTATTACCTTATAACGTATAACGTTATATAGCATTACGTTATAACGTATAACGTTATGTAGTATTACGTTATAACGTGTAACGTACTATAGCATTTCCTTATAACGTATAACATCATACGGTATTACGTTATAACGTATAACGCCATGTGGTATTACCTTATAACGTATAACGTTATATAGTATTACGTTATAACCTATAACGTTATATAGTATTACGTTATAACGTGTAACTTACTATAGCATTTCTTTATAACGTATAACGTCATATGGCATCACGTTATAACGTATAACGGTATATAGTATTACGTTGTAACGTATAACGTTATGTGGTATTACGTGATAATGTATAACGTTATATAGTATTACGTTATAACGTATAACGTTATATAGTACTACGTTATAACGTATAACGTTATATAGTATTACGATATAACCTATAACGTTATATAGTATTACGTTATAACGTGTAACTTACTATGGCATTTCTTTATAACGTATAACGTCATATGGTATCACGTTATAACGTATAACGGTATATAGTATTACGTTATAACGTATAACGTTATGTGGTATTACGAGATAACGTATAACGTTATATAGTATTACGTTATAACGTATAACGTTATATAGTATTACGTTATAACGTATAACGTTATATAGTATTACGTTATAACGTATAACGTTATATAGTATTACGTTATAACGTATAACGTTATATAGTATTACGATATAACGTATAACGTTATATAGTATTACGTTATAACGTATAACGTTATATAGTATTACGTTATGACGTATAACGTCATAAGGTATTACGTTATCACTTATAACGTTATATAGTATTACGTTATAACGTGTAACGTACTATAGCATTTCCTTATAACGTATAACATCATACGGTATTACGTTATAACGTATAACGCCATATGGTATTACCTTATAACGTATAACGTTATATAGCATTACGTTATAACGTATAACGTTATGTAGTATTACGTTATAACGTGTAACGTACTATAGCATTTCCTTATAACGTATAACATCATACGGTATTACGTTATAACGTATAACGCCATATGGTATTACCTTATAACGTATAACGTTATATAGTATTACGTTATAACCTATAACGTTATATAGTATTACGTTATAACGTGTAACTTACTATAGCATTTCTTTATAACGTATAACGTCATATGGCATCACGTTATAACGTATAACGGTATATAGTATTACGTTGTAACGTATAACGTTATGTGGTATTACGTGATAATGTATAACGTTATATAGTATTACGTTATAACGTATAACGTTATATAGTACTACGTTATAACGTATAACGTTATATAGTATTACGTTATAACGTATAACGTTATATAGTATTACGTTATAACGTATAACGTTATATAGTATTACGTTATACCGTATAACGTTATGTGGTATTACGTTATAACGTATAACGTACTATAGCATTCCTTTATAACTTATAACGTCATATAGTGTTACGTTATAACGTATAACGTTATATAGTATTACGTTATGACGTATAACGTTATATAGTATTACGTTATAACGTATAACGTTATATAGTATTACGTTATAACGTATAACGTTATATAGTATTACGTTATGACGTATAACGTCATAAGGTATTACGTTATATCTTATAACGTTATATAGTATTACGTTATAACGTGTAACGTACTATAGCATTCCTTTATAACGTATAACGTCATATAGTATTACGTTATAACGTATAACGTTATATATTATTACGTTATAACGTATAACGTTATATAGTATTACGTTATAACGTATAACGTTATATAGTATTACGTTATAACGTATAATGTTATATAGTATTACGTTATGACGTATAACGTCATAAGGGATTACGTTATAACTTATAACGTTATATAGTATTACGTTATACCGTGTAACGTACTATAGCATTCCTTTATAACGTATAACGTCATATAGTATTACGTTATAACGTATAACGTTATATCGTATTACGTTATAACGTATAACGTCATAAGGTATTACCTTATAACGTATAACGTTATGTAGCATTACGTTATAACGTATAACGTTCTA
Source organism: Bombus sonorus (assembly GCA_029958995.1). NCBI lineage: Eukaryota > Metazoa > Arthropoda > Insecta > Hymenoptera > Apidae > Bombus > Bombus sonorus. The sequence continues at coordinate 126,858 of JARWAU010000080.1, forward strand.
TAGTATTACGTTATGAGGTATAACGTTATATAGTATTACGTTATAACGTGTAACGTACTACAGCATTTCCTTATAACGTATAACATCATACGGTTTTACGTTATAACGTATAACGTCATATTGTATTACGTTATAATGTATAACGTTATATAGTATTACGTTATAACGTATAACGTTATATAGTATTACGTTATACCGTATAACGTTATGTGGTATTACGTTATAACGTATAACGTACTATAGCATTCCTTTATAACGTATAACGTCATATAGTGTTACGTTATAACGTATAACGTTATATAGTATTACGTTATAACGTATAACGTTATATAGTATTACGTTATAACGTATAACGTTATATAGTATTACGATATAACGTATAACGTTATATAGTATTACGTTATAACGTATAACGTTATATAGTATTACGTTATGACGTATAACGTCATAAGGTATTACGTTATCACTTATAACGTTATATAGTATTACGTTATAACGTGTAACGTACTATAGCATTTCCTTATAACGTATAACATCATACGGTATTACGTTATAACGTATAACGCCATATGGTATTACCTTATAACGTATAACGTTATATAGCATTACGTTATAACGTATAACGTTATGTAGTATTACGTTATAACGTGTAACGTACTATAGCATTTCCTTATAACGTATAAGATCATATGGTATTACGTTATAACGTATAACGTCATATGGTATTACGTTATAACGTATAACGTTATATAGTATTACGTTATAACGTATAACGTTATGTGGTATTACGTTATAACGTATAACGTTATATAGCATTACGTTATAACGCATAATGTTATGTATCATTACGTTATAACGAATAACGTTATATAGTATTACGTTATAACGTATAACGTCAGAAGGTATTACGTTATACCTTATAACGTTATATAATATTACGTTATAGTGTGTAACGTACTATAGCATTCCTTTATAACGTATAACGTCATATGGTATTACGCTATAACGTATAACGTTATATATTATTACCTTATAACGTATAACGTTATATAGCATTACGTTATAACGTATAACGTTATGTAGTATTACGTTATAACGTGTAACGTACTATAGCATTTCCTTATAACGTATAAGATCATATGGTATTACGCTATAACGTATAACGTCATATGGTATTACGTTATAACGAATAACGTTATATAGTATTACGTTATAACGTATAACGTCAGAAGGTATTACGTTATACCTTATAACGTTATATAATATTACGTTATAGTGTGTAACGTACTATAGCATTCCTTTATAACGTATAACGTCATATGGTATTACGCTATAACGTATAACGTTATATATTATTACGTTATAACGTATAACGTTATATAGTATTACGTTATAACGTATAACGTTATATAGTATTACGTTATAACGTATAACGTTATATAGTATTACGTTATGACGTATAACGTCATAAGGTATTACGTTATAACTTATAACGTTATATAGTATTACGTCATAACGTGTAACGTACTATAGCATTTCTTTATAACGTATAACGTCATATGGTATTACGTTTTAACGTATAACGGTATATAGTATTACGTTATAACGTATAACGTTATGTGGTATTACGTTATAAAGTATAACGTTATATAGTATTACGTTATAACGTATAACGTTATATAGTATTACGTTATGACGTATAACGTCATAAGGTATGACGTTATAACTTACAACGTTATATAGTATTACGTTATAACGTATAACGTTATATAGTATTACGTTATGACGTATAACGTCATAAGGTATGACGTTATAACTTATAACGTTATATAGTATTACGTTATAACGTATAACGTTATATAGTATTACGTTATGACGTATAACGTCATAAGGTATTACGTTATAACTTATAACGTTATATAGTATTACGTCATAACGTGTAACGTACTATAGCATTTCTTTATAACGTATAACGTCATATAGTGTTACGTTATAACGTATAACGTTATATAGTATTACGTTATGACGTATAACGTCGTAAGGTATTACGTTATAACTTATAACGTTATATAGTATTACGTTATAACGTGTTACGTACTATAGCATTTCTTTATAACGTATAACGTTATATAGTATTACGTTATAACCTATAACGTTATATAGTATTACGTTATAACGTGTAACTTACTATAGCATTTCTTTATAACGTATAACGTCATATGGTATCACGTTATAACGTATAACGGTATATAGTATTACGTTGTAACGTATAACGTTATGTGGTATTACGTGATAATGTATAACGTTATATAGTATTACGTTATAACGTATAACGTTATATAGTACTACGTTATAACGTATAACGTTATATAGTATTACGTTATAACGTATAACGTTATATAGTATTACGTTATAACGTATAACGTTATATAGTATTACGTTATACCGTATAACGTTATGTGGTATTACGTTATAACGTATAACGTACTATAGCATTCCTTTATAACGTATAACGTCATATAGTGTTACGTTATAACGTATAACGTTATATAGTATTACGTTATGACGTATAACGTTATATAGTATTACGTTATAACGTATAACGTTATATAGTATTACGTTATAACGTATAACGTTATATAGTATTACGTTATGACGTATAACGTCATAAGGTATTACGTTATATCTTATAACGTTATATAGTATTACGTTATAACGTGTAACGTACTATAGCATTCCTTTATAACGTATAACGTCATATAGTATTACGTTATAACGTATAACGTTATATATTATTACGTTATAACGTATAACGTTATATAGTATTACGTTATAACGTATAACGTTATATAGTATTACGTTATAACGTATAACGTTATATAGTATTACGTTATGACGTATAACGTTATAAGGTATTACGTTATAACTTATAACGTTATATAGTATTACGTTATACCGTGTAACGTACTATAGCATTCCTTTATAACGTATAACGTCATATAGTATTACGTTATAACGTATAACGTTATATCGTATTACGTTATAACGTATAACGTCATAAGGTATTACCTTATAACGTATAACGTTATGTAGCATTACGTTATAACGTATAACGTTCTATAGTATTACGTTATGAGGTATAACGTTATATAGTATTACGTTATAACGTGTAACGTACTACAGCATTTCCTTATAACGTATAACATCATACGGTTTTACGTTATAACGTATAACGTCATATTGTATTACGTTATAATGTATAACGTTATATAGTATTACGTTATAACGTATAACGTTATATAGTATTACGTTATGACGTATAACGTCATAAGGTATTACGTTATAACTTATAACGTTATATAGTATTACGTCATAACGTGTAACGTACTATAGCATTTCCTTATAACGTATAACGTCATATGGTATTACGTTATAACGTATAACGGTATATAGTATTACGTTATAACGTATAACGTTATATGGTATTACGTTATAAAGTATAACGTTATATAGTATTACGTTATAACGTATAACGTTATATAGTATTACGTTATGACGTATAACGTCATAAGGTATGACGTTATAACTTATAACGTTATATAGTATTACGTTATAACGTATAACGTTATATAGTATTACGTTATACCGTATAACGTTATGTGGTATTACGTTATAACGTATAACGTACTATAGCATTCCTTTATAACGTATAACGTCATATAGTGTTACGTTATAACGTATAACGTTATATAGTATTACGTTATGACGTATAACGTCATAAGGTATTACGTTATAACGTATAACGTTATATAGTATTACGTTATAACGTATAACGTTATGTAGTATTACGTTATAACGTGTAACGTACTATAGCATTTCCTTATAACGTATAAGATCATATGGTATTACGTTATAACGTATAACGTCATATGGTATTACGTTATAACGTATAACGTTATATAGTATTACGTTATAACGTATAACGTTATATAGTATTACGTTATAACGTATAACGTTATATAGTATTACGTTATGACGTATAACGTCATAAGGTATTACGTTATCACTTATAACGTTATATAGTATTACGTTATAACGTGTAACGTACTATAGCATTTCCTTATAACGTATAACATCATACGGTATTACGTTATAACGTATAACGCCATATGGTATTACCTTATAACGTATAACGTTATATAGCATTACGTTATAACGTATAACGTTATGTAGTATTACGTTATAACGTGTAACGTACTATAGCATTTCCTTATAACGTATAAGATCATATGGTATTACGTTATAACGTATAACGTCATATGGTATTACGTTATAACGTATAACGTTATATAGTATTACGTTATAACGTATAACGTTATGTGGTATTACGTTATAACGTATAACGTTATATAGCATTACGTTATAACGAATAACGTTATATAGTATTACGTTATAACGTATAACGTCAGAAGGTATTACGTTATACCTTATAACGTTATATAATATTACGTTATAGTGTGTAACGTACTATAGCATTCCTTTATAACGTATAACGTCATATGGTATTACGCTATAACGTATAACGTTATATATTATTACCTTATAACGTATAACGTTATGTAGCATTACGTTATAACGTATAACGTTATGTAGTATTACGTTATAACGTGTAACGTACTATAGCATTTCCTTATAACGTATAAGATCATATGGTATTACGTTATAACGTATAACGTCATATGGTATTACGTTATAACGAATAACGTTATATAGTATTACGTTATAACGTATAACGTCAGAAGGTATTCCGTTATACCTTATAACGTTATATAATATTACGTTATAGTGTGTAACGTACTATAGCATTCCTTTATAACGTATAACGTCATATGGTATTACGCTATAACGTATAACGTTATATATTATTACGTTATAACGTATAACGTTATATAGTATTACGTTATAACGTATAACGTTATATAGTATTACGTTATAACGTATAACGTTATATAGTATTACGTTATGACGTATAACGTCATAAGGTATTACGTTATAACTTATAACGTTATATAGTATTACGTCATAACGTGTAACGTACTATAGCATTTCTTTATAACGTATAACGTCATATGGTATTACGTTTTAACGTATAACGGTATATAGTATTACGTTATAACGTATAACGTTATGTGGTATTACGTTATAAAGTATAACGTTATATAGTATTACGTTATAACGTATAACGTTATATAGTATTACGTTATGACGTATAACGTCATAAGGTATGACGTTATAACTTATAACGTTATATAGTATTACGTTATAACGTATAACGTTATATAGTATTACGTTATGACGTATAACGTCACAAGGTATGACGTTATAACTTATAACGTTATATAGTATTACGTTATAACGTATAACGTTATATAGTATTACGTTATGACGTATAACGTCATAAGGTATTACGTTATAACTTATAACGTTATATAGTATTACGTCATAACGTGTAACGTACTATAGCATTTCTTTATAACGTATAACGTCATATAGTGTTACGTTATAACGTATAACGTTATATAGTATTACGTTATGACGTATAACGTCGTAAGGTATTACGTTATAACTTATAACGTTATATAGTATTACGTTATAACTTATAACGTTATATAGTATTACGTTATAACGTGTTACGTACTATAGCATTTCTTTATAACGTATAACGTTATATAGTATTACGTTATAACCTATAACGTTATATAGTATTACGTTATAACGTGTAACTTACTATAGCATTTCTTTATAACGTATAACGTCATATGGTATCACGTTATAACGTATAACGGTATATAGTATTACGTTGTAACGTATAACGTTATGTGGTATTACGTGATAATGTATAACGTTATATAGTATTACGTTATAACGTATAACGTTATATAGTACTACGTTATAACGTATAACGTTATATAGTATTACGTTATAACGTATAACGTTATATAGTATTACGTTATAACGTATAACGTTATATAGTATTACGTTATACCGTATAACGTTATGTGGTATTACGTTATAACGTATAACGTACTATAGCATTCCTTTATAACGTATAACGTCATATAGTGTTACGTTATAACGTATAACGTTATATAGTATTACGTTATGACGTATAACGTTATATAGTATTACGTTATAACGTATAACGTTATATAGTATTACGTTATAACGTATAACGTTATATAGTATTACGTTATGACGTATAACGTCATAAGGTATTACGTTATATCTTATAACGTTATATAGTATTACGTTATAACGTGTAACGTACTATAGCATTCCTTTATAACGTATAACGTCATATAGTATTACGTTATAACGTATAACGTTATATCGTATTACGTTATAACGTATAACGTCATAAGGTATTACCTTATAACGTATAACGTTATGTAGCATTACGTTATAACGTATAACGTTCTATAGTATTACGTTATGAGGTATAACGTTATATAGTATTACGTTATAACGTATAACGTACTACAGCATTTCCTTATAACGTATAACATCATACGGTTTTACGTTATAACGTATAACGTCATATTGTATTACGTTATAATGTATAACGTTATATAGTATTACGTTATACCGTATAACGTTATGTGGTATTACGTTATAACGTATAACGTACTATAGCATTCCTTTATAACGTATAACGTCATATAGTGTTACGTTATAACGTATAACGTTATATAGTATTACGTTATAACGTATAACGTTATATAGTATTACGATATAACGTATAACGTTATATAGTATTACGTTATAACGTATAACGTTATATAGTATTACGTTATGACGTATAACGTCATAAGGTATTACGTTATCACTTATAACGTTATATGGTATTACGTTATAACGTGAAACGTACTATAGCATTTCCTTATAACGTATAACATCATACGGTATTACGTTATAACGTATAACGTCATATGGTATTACCTTATAACGTATAACGTTATATAGCATTACGTTATAACGTATAACGTTATGTAGTATTACGTTATAACGTGTAACGTACTATAGCATTTCCTTATAACGTATAAGATCATATGGTATTACGTTATAACGTATAACGTCATATGGTATTACGTTATAACGTATAACGTTATATAGTATTACGTTATAACGTATAACGTTATGTGGTATTACGTTATAACGTATAACGTTATATAGCATTACGTTATAACGCATAATGTTATGTATCATTACGTTATAACGAATAACGTTATATAGTATTACGTTATAACGTATAACGTCAGAAGGTATTACGTTATACCTTATAACGTTATATAATATTACGTTATAGTGTGTAACGTACTATAGCATTCCTTTATAACGTATAACGTCATATGGTATTACGCTATAACGTATAACGTTATATATTATTACCTTATAACGTATAACGTTATATAGCATTACGTTATAACGTATAACGTTATGTAGTATTACGTTATAACGTGTAACGTACTATAGCATTTCCTTATAACGTATAAGATCATATGGTATTACGTTATAACGTATAACGTCATATGGTATTACGTTATAACGAATAACGTTATATAGTATTACGTTATAACGTATAACGTCAGAAGGTATTACGTTATACCTTATAACGTTATATAATATTACGTTATAGTGTGTAACGTACTATAGCATTCCTTTATAACGTATAACGTCATATGGTATTACGCTATAACGTATAACGTTATATATTATTACGTTATAACGTATAACGTTATATAGTATTACGTTATAACGTATAACGTTATATAGTATTACGTTATAACGTATAACGTTATATAGTATTACGTTATGACGTATAACGTCATAAGGTATTACGTTATAACTTATAACGTTATATAGTATTACGTCATAACGTGTAACGTACTATAGCATTTCTTTATAACGTATAACGTCATATGGTATTACGTTTTAACGTATAACGGTATATAGTATTACGTTATAACGTATAACGTTATGTGGTATTACGTTATAAAGTATAACGTTATATAGTATTACGTTATAACGTATAACGTTATATAGTATTACGTTATGACGTATAACGTCATAAGGTATGACGTTATAACTTATAACGTTATATAGTATTACGTTATAACGTATAACGTTATATAGTATTACGTTATGACGTATAACGTCATAAGGTATGACGTTATAACTTATAACGTTATATAGTATTACGTTATAACGTATAACGTTATATAGTATTACGTTATGACGTATAACGTCATAAGGTATTACGTTATAACTTATAACGTTATATAGTATTACGTCATAACGTGTAACGTACTATAGCATTTCTTTATAACGTATAACGTCATATAGTGTTACGTTATAACGTATAACGTTATATAGTATTACGTTATGACGTATAACGTCGTAAGGTATTACGTTATAACTTATAACGTTATATAGTATTACGTTATAACGTGTTACGTACTATAGCATTTCTTTATAACGTATAACGTTATATAGTATTACGTTATAACCTATAACGTTATATAGTATTACGTTATAACGTGTAACTTACTATAGCATTTCTTTATAACGTATAACGTCATATGGTATCACGTTATAACGTATAACGGTATATAGTATTACGTTGTAACGTATAACGTTATGTGGTATTACGTGATAATGTATAACGTTATATAGTATTACGTTATAACGTATAACGTTATATAGTACTACGTTATAACGTATAACGTTATATAGTATTACGTTATAACGTATAACGTTATATAGTATTACGTTATAACGTATAACGATATATAGTATTACGTTATACCGTATAACGTTATGTGGTATTACGTTATAACGTATAACGTACTATAGCATTCCTTTATAACGTATAACGTCATATAGTGTTACGTTATAACGTATAACGTTATATAGTATTACGCTATGACGTATAACGTTATATAGTATTACGTTATAACGTATAACGTTATATAGTATTACGTTATAACGTATAACGTTATATAGTATTACGTTATGACGTATAACGTCATAAGGTATTACGTTATATCTTATAACGTTATATAGTATTACGTTATAACGTGTAACGTACTATAGCATTCCTTTATAACGTATAACGTCATATAGTATTACGTTATAACGTATAACGTTATATATTATTACGTTATAACGTATAACGTTATATAGTATTACGTTATAACGTATAACGTTATATAGTATTACGTTATGACGTATAACGTCATAAGGTATGACGTTATAACTTATAACGTTATATAGTATTACGTTATAACGTATAACGTTATATAGTATTACGTTATGACGTATAACGTCATAAGGTATGACGTTATAACTTATAACGTTATATAGTATTACGTTATAACGTATAACGTTATATAGTATTACGTTATGACGTATAACGTCATAAGGTATTACGTTATAACTTATAACGTTATATAGTATTACGTCATAACGTGTAACGTACTATAGCATTTCTTTATAACGTATAACGTCATATAGTGTTACGTTATAACGTATAACGTTATATAGTATTACGTTATGACGTATAACGTCGTAAGGTATTACGTTATAACTTATAACGTTATATAGTATTACGTTATAACGTGTTACGTACTATAGCATTTCTTTATAACGTATAACGTTATATAGTATTACGTTATAACCTATAACGTTATATAGTATTACGTTATAACGTGTAACTTACTATAGCATTTCTTTATAACGTATAACGTCATATGGTATCACGTTATAACGTATAACGGTATATAGTATTACGTTGTAACGTATAACGTTATGTGGTATTACGTGATAATGTATAACGTTATATAGTATTACGTTATAACGTATAACGTTATATAGTACTACGTTATAACGTATAACGTTATATAGTATTACGTTATAACGTATAACGTTATATAGTATTACGTTATAACGTATAACGATATATAGTATTACGTTATACCGTATAACGTTATGTGGTATTACGTTATAACGTATAACGTACTATAGCATTCCTTTATAACGTATAACGTCATATAGTGTTACGTTATAACGTATAACGTTATATAGTATTACGCTATGACGTATAACGTTATATAGTATTACGTTATAACGTATAACGTTATATAGTATTACGTTATAACGTATAACGTTATATAGTATTACGTTATGACGTATAACGTCATAAGGTATTACGTTATATCTTATAACGTTATATAGTATTACGTTATAACGTGTAACGTACTATAGCATTCCTTTATAACGTATAACGTCATATAGTATTACGTTATAACGTATAACGTTATATATTATTACGTTATAACGTATAACGTTATATAGTATTACGTTATAACGTATAACGTTATATAGTATTACGTTATAACGTATACCGTTATATAGTATTACGTTATGACGTATAACGTCATAAGGTATTACGTTATAACTTATAACGTTATATAGTATTACGTTATACCGTGTAACGTACTATAGCATTCCTTTATAACGTATAACGTCATATAGTATTACGTTATAACGTATAACGTTATATCGTATTACGTTATAACGTATAACGTCATAAGGTATTACCTTATAACGTATAACGTTATGTAGCATTACGTTATAACGTATAACGTTCTATAGTATTACGTTATGAGGTATAACGTTATATAGTATTACGTTATAACGTGTAACGTACTACAGCATTTCCTTATAACGTATAACATCATACGGTTTTACGTTATAACGTATAACGTCATATTGTATTACGTTATAATGTATAACGTTATATAGTATTACGTTATAACGTATAACGTTATGACGTATAACGTTATGACGTATAACGTCATAAGGTATTACGTTATAACTTATAACGTTATATAGTATTACGTCATAACGTGTAACGTACTATAGCATTTCCTTATAACGTATAACGTCATATGGTATTACGTTATAACGTATAACGGTATATAGTATTACGTTATAACGTATAACGTTATATGGTATTACGTTATAAAGTATAACGTTATATAGTATTACGTTATAACGTATAACGTTATATAGTATTACGTTATGACGTATAACGTCATAAGGTATGACGTTATAACTTATAACGTTATATAGTATTACGTTATAACGTATAACGTTATATAGTATTACGTTATACCGTATAACGTTATGTGGTATTACGTTATAACGTATAACATACTATAGCATTCCTTTATAACGTATAACGTCATATAGTGTTACGTTATAACGTATAACGTTATATAGTATTACGTTATGACGTATAACGTCATAAGGTATTACGTTATAACTTATAACGTTATATAGTATTACGTTATATCGTGTTACGTACTATAGCATTTCTTTATAACGTATAACGTTATATAGTATTACGATATAACCTATAACGTTATATAGTATTACGTTATAACGTGTAACTTACTATGGCATTTCTTTATAACGTATAACGTCATATGGTATCACGTTATAACGTATAACGGTATATAGTATTACGTTATAACGTATAACGTTATGTGGTATTACGTGATAACGTATAACGTTATATAGTATTACGTTATAACGTATAACGTTATATAGTATTACGTTATAACGTATAACGTTATATAGTATTACGTTATAACGTATAACGTTATATAGTATTACGTTATAACGTATAACGTTATGTAGTATTACGATATAACGTATAACGTTATATAGTATTACGTTATAACGTATAACGTTATATAGTATTACGTTATGACGTATAACGTCATAAGGTATTACGTTATCACTTATAACGTTATATAGTATTACGTTATAACGTGTAACGTACTATAGCATTTCCTTATAACGTATAACATCATACGGTATTACGTTATAACGTATAACGCCATATGGTATTACCTTATAACGTATAACGTTATATAGCATTACGTTATAACGTATAACGTTATGTAGTATTACGTTATAACGTGTAACGTACTATAGCATTTCCTTATAACGTATAAGATCATATGGTATTACGTTATAACGTATAACGTCATATGGTATTACGTTATAACGTATAACGTTATATAGTATTACGTTATAACGTATAACGTTATGTGGTATTACGTTATAACGTATAACGTTATATAGCATTACGTTATAACGCATAATGTTATGTATCATTACGTTATAACGAATAACGTTATATAGTATTACGTTATAACGTATAACGTCAGAAGGTATTACGTTATACCTTATAACGTTATATAATATTACGTTATACTGTGTAACGTACTATAGCATTCCTTTATAACGTATAACGTCATATGGTATTACGTTATAACGAATAACGTTATATAGTATTACGTTATAACGTATAACGTCAGAAGGTATTACGTTATACCTTATAACGTTATATAATATTACGTTATAGTGTGTAACGTACTATAGCATTCCTTTATAACGTATAACGTCATATGGTATTACGCTATAACGTATAACGTTATATATTATTACGTTATAACGTATAACGTTATATAGTATTACGTTATAACGTATAACGTTATATAGTATTACGTTATAACGTATAACGTTATATAGTATTACGTTATGACGTATAACGTCATAAGGTATTACGTAATAACTTATAACGTTATATAGTATTACGTTATAACGTGTAACGTACTATCGCATTCCTTTATAACGTATAACGTCATATAGTATTACGTTATAACGTATAACGTTATATAGTATTACGTTATAGCGTATAACGTCATAAGGTATTACCTTATAACGTATAACGTTATGTAGCATTACGTTATAACGTATAACGTTCTATAGTATTACGTTGTGACGTATAACGTTATATAGTATTACGTTATAACGTGTAACGTACTATAGCATTTCCTTATAACGTATAACATCATACGGTTTTACGTTATAACGTATAACGTCATATTGTATTACGTTATAACGTATAACGTTATATAGTATTACGTTATAACGTATAACGTTATATAGTATTACGTTATGACGTATAACGTCATAAGGTATTACGTTATAACTTATAACGTTATATAGTATTACGTCATAACGTGTAACGTACTATAGCATTTCTTTATAACGTATAACGTCGTATGGTATTACGTTATAACGTATAACGGTATATAGTATTACGTTATAACGTATAACGTTATGTGGTATTACGTTATAAAGTATAACGTTATATAGTATTACGTTATAACGTATAACGTTATATAGTATTACGTTATGACGTATAACGTCATAAGGTATGACGTTATAACTTATAACGTTATATAGTATTACGTTATAACGTATAACGTTATATAGTATTACGTTATACCGTATAACGTTATGTGGTATTACGTTATAACGTATAACGTACTATAGCATTCCTTTATAACGTATAACGTCATATGGTGTTACGTTATAACGTATAACGTTATATAGTATTACGTTATGACGTATAACGTCATAAGGTATTACGTTATAACTTATAACGTTATATAGTATTACGTTATAACGTGTTACGTACTATAGCATTTCTTTATAACGTATAACGTTATATAGTATTACGTTATAACCTATAACGTTATATAGTATTACGTTATAACGTGTAACTTACTATAGCATTTCTTTATAACGTATAACGTCATATGGCATCACGTTATACCGTATAACGGTATATAGTATTACGTTGTAACGTATAACGTTATGTGGTATTACGTGATAATGTATAACGTTATATAGTATTACGTTATAACGTATAACGTTATATAGTACTACGTTATAACGTATAACGTTATATAGTATTACGTTATAACGTATAACGTTATATAGTATTACCTTATAACGTATAACGTTATATAGTATTACGTTATACCGTATAACGTTATGTGGTATTACGTTATAACGTATAACGTACTATAGCATTCCTTTATAACGTATAACGTCATATAGTGTTACGTTATAACGTATAACGTTATATAGTATTACGTTATGACGTATAACGTTATAAGGTATTACGTTATAACTTATAACGTTATATAGTATTACGTTATAACGTGTTACGTACTATAGCATTTCTTTATAACGTATAACGTTATATAGTATTACGTGATAACCTATAACGTTATATAGTATTACGTTATAACGTGTAACGTACTATAGCATTCCTTTATAACGTATAACGTCATATAGTATTACGTTATAACGTATAACGTTACATAGTATTACGTTATAACGTATAACGTCATAAGGTATTACCTTATAACGTATAACGTTATGTAGCATTACGTTATAACGTATAACGTTCTACAGTATTATGTTATGACGTTTAACGTTATATAGTATTACGTTATAACGTGTAACGTACTATAGCATTTCCTTATAACGTATAAGATCATATGGTATTACGTTATAACGTATAACGTCATATGGTATTACGTTATAACGTATAACGTTATATAGTATTACGTTATAACGTATAACGTTATGTGGTATTACGTTATAACGTATAACGTTATATAGCATTACGTTATAACGCATAATGTTATGTAGCATTACGTTATAACGAGTAACGTTATATAGTATTACGTTATAACGTATAACGTCAGAAGGTATTACGTTATACCTTATAACGTTATATAATATTACGTTATAGTGTGTAACGTACTATAGCATTCCTTTATAACGTATAACGTCATAAGGTATTACCTTATAACGTGTAACGTTATGTAGCATTACGTTATAACGTATAACGTTCTATAGTATTACGTTATGACGTATAACGTTATATAGTATTACGTTATAACGTGTAACGTACTATAGCATTTCCTTATAACGTATAACATCATACGGTTTTACGTTATAACGTATAACGTCATATTGTATTACGTTATAACGTATAACGTTATATAGTATTACGTTATAACGTATAACGTTATATAGTATTACGTTATGACGTATAACGTCATAAGGTATTACGTTATAACTTATAACGTTATATAGTATTACGTCATAACGTGTAACGTACTATAGCATTTCTTTATAACGTATAACGTCATATGGTATTACGTTAGAACGTATAACGGTATATAGTATTACGTTATAACGTATAACGTTATGTGGTATTACGTTATAAAGTATAACGTTATATAGTATTACGTTATAACGTATAACGTTATATAGTATTACGTTATGACGTATAACGTCATAAGGTATGACGTTATAACTTATAACGTTATATAGTATTACGTTATAACGTATAACGTTATATAGCATTACGTTATACCGTATAACGTTATGTGGTATTACGTTATAACGTATAACGTACTATAGCATTCCTTTATAACGTATAACGTCATATAGTGTTACGTTATAACGTGTAACGTACTATAGCATTTCCTTATAACGTATAACATCATACGGTTTTACGTTATAACGTATAACGTTATGTGGTATTACGTTATAAAGTATAACGTTATATAGTATTACGTTATACCGTATAACGTTATGTGGTATTACGTTATAACGTATAACGTACTATAGCATTCCTTTATAACGTATAACGTCATATAGTGTTACGTTATAACGTATAACGTTATATAGTATTACATTATGACGTATAACGTCATAAGGTATTACGTTATAACTTATAACGTTATATAGTATTACGTTATAACGTGTTACGTACTATAGCATTTCTTTATAACGTATAACGTTATATAGTATTACGTTATAACCTATAACGTTATATAGTATTACGTTATAACGTGTAACTTACTATAGCATTTCTTTATAACGTATAACGTCATATGGCATCACGTTATACCGTATAACGGTATATAGTATTACGTTGTAACGTATAACGTTATGTGGTATTACGTGATAATGTATAACGTTATATAGTATTACGTTATAACGTATAACGTTATATAGTACTACGTTATAACGTATAACGTTATATAGTATTACGTTATAACGTATAACGTTATATAGTATTACCTTATAACGTATAACGTTATATAGTATTACCTTATAACGTATAACGTTATATAGTATTACGTTATACCGTATAACGTTATGTGGTATTACGTTATAACGTATAACGTACTATAGCATTCCTTTATAACGTATAACGTCATATAGTGTTACGTTATAACGTATAACGTTATATAGTATTACGTTATGACGTATAACGTTATAAGGTATTACGTTATAACTTATAACGTTATATAGTATTACGTTATAACGTGTTACGTACTATAGCATTTCTTTATAACGTATAACGTTATATAGTATTACGTGATAACCTATAACGTTATATAGTATTACGTTATAACGTGTAACGTACTATAGCATTCCTTTATAACGTATAACGTCATATAGTATTACGTTATAACGCATAACGTTATATAGTATTACGTTATAACGTATAACGTCATAAGGTATTACCTTATAACGTATAACGTTATGTAGCATTACGTTATAACGTATAACGTTCTACAGTATTATGTTATGACGTTTAACGTTATATAGTATTACGTTATAACGTATAACGTCATAAGGTATTACCTTATAACGTATAACGTCATATAGTGTTACGTTATAACGTATAACGTTATATAGTATTACGTTATGACGTATAACGTTATAAGGTATTACGTTATAACTTATAACGTTATATAGTATTACGTTATAACGTGTTACGTACTATAGCATTTCTTTATAACGTATAACGTCATATGGTATTACGTTATAACGTATAACGTTATATAGTATTACGTTATAACGTATAACGTTATGTGGTATTACGTTATAACGTATAACGTTATATAGCATTACGTTATAACGCATAATGTTATGTAGCATTACGTTATAACGAGTAACGTTATATAGTATTACGTTATAACGTATAACGTCAGAAGGTATTACGTCATACCTTATAACGTTATATAATATTACGTTATAGTGTGTAACGTACTATAGCATTCCTTTATAACGTATAACGTCATAAGGTATTACCTTATAACGTGTAACGTTATGTAGCATTACGTTATAACGTATAACGTTCTATAGTATTACGTTATGACGTATAACGTTATATAGTATTACGTTATAACGTGTAACGTACTATAGCATTTCCTTATAACGTATAACATCATACGGTTTTACGTTATAACGTATAACGTCATATTGTATTACGTTATAACGTATAACGTTATATAGTATTACGTTATAACGTATAACGTTATATAGTATTACGTTATGACGTATAACGTCATAAGGTATTACGTTATAACTTATAACGTTATATAGTATTACGTCATAACGTGTAACGTACTATAGCATTTCTTTATAACGTATAACGTCATATGGTATTACGTTATAACGTATAACGGTATATAGTATTACGTTATAACGTATAACGTTATGTGGTATTACGTTATAAAGTATAACGTTATATAGTATTACGTTATAACGTATAACGTTATATAGTATTACGTTATGACGTATAACGTCATAAGGTATGACGTTATAACTTATAACGTTATATAGTATTACGTTATAACGTATAACGTTATATAGCATTACGTTATACCGTATAACGTTATGTGGTATTACGTTATAACGTATAACGTACTATAGCATTCCTTTATAACGTATAACGTCATATAGTGTTACGTTATAACGTGTAACGTACTATAGCATTTCCTTATAACGTATAACATCATACGGTTTTACGTTATAACGTATAACGTTATGTGGTATTACGTTATAAAGTATAACGTTATATAGTATTACGTTATACCGTATAACGTTATGTGGTATTACGTTATAACGTATAACGTACTATAGCATTCCTTTATAACGTATAACGTCATATAGTGTTACGTTATAACGTATAACGTTATATAGTATTACATTATGACGTATAACGTCATAAGGTATTACGTTATAACTTATAACGTTATATAGTATTGCGTTATAACGTGTTACGTACTATAGCATTCCTTTATAACGTATAACGTCATATAGTATTACGTTATAACGTATAACGTTATATAGTATTACGTTATAACGTATAACGTCATAAGGTATTACCTTATAACGTATAACGTTATGTAGCATTACGTTATAACGTATAACGTTCTACAGTATTATGTTATGACGTTTAACGTTATATAGTATTACGTTATAACGTGTAACGTACTATAGCATTTCCTTACAACGTATAAGCTCATATGGTATTACGTTATAACGTATAACGTCATATGGTATTACGTTATAACGTATAACGTTATATAGTATTACGTTATGACGTATAACGTTATGTGGTATTACGTTATAACGTATAACGTTATATAGCATTACGTTATAACGCATAATGTTATGTAGCATTACGTTATAACGAGTAACGTTATATAGTATTACGTTATAACGTATAACGTCAGAAGGTATTACGTTATACCTTATAACGTTATATAATATTACGTTATAGTGTGTAACGTACTATAGCATTCCTTTATAACGTATATCGTCATAAGGTATTACCTTATAACGTATAACGTTATGTAGCATTACGTTATAACGTATAACGTCATATTGTATTACGTTATAACGTATAACGTTATATAGTATTACGTTATAACGTATAACGTTATATAGTATTACGTTATGACGTATAACGTCATAAGGTATTACGTTATAACTTATAACGTTATATAGCATTACGTCATAACGTGTAACGTACTATAGCATTTCTTTATAACGTATAACGTCATATGGTATTACGTTATAACGTATAACGGTATATAGTATTACGTTATAACGTATAACGTTATATAGTATTACGTTATGACGTATAACGTCATAAGGTATGACGTTATAACTTATAACGTTATATAGTATTACGTTATAACGTATAACGTTATATAGTATTACGTTATACCGTATAACGTTATGTGGTATTACGTTATAACGTATAACGTACTATAGCATTCCTTTATAACGTATAACGTCATATAGTGTTACGTTATAACGTATAACGTTATATAGTATTACATTATGACGTATAACGTCATAAGGTATTACGTTATAACTTATAACGTTATATAGTATTACGTTATAACGTGTTACGTACTATAGCATTCCTTTATAACGTATAACGTCATATAGTATTACGTTATAACGTATAACGTTATATAGTATTACGTTATAACGTATAACGTCATAAGGTATTACCTTATAACGTATAACGTTATGTAGCATTACGTTATAACGTATAACGTTCTACAGTATTATGTTATGACGTTTAACGTTATATAGTATTACGTTATAACGTGTAACGTACTATAGCATTTCCTTATAACGTATAACGTCATAAGGTATTACGTTATAACTTATAACGTTATATAGTATTACGTTATAACGTGTTACGTACTATAGCATTCCTTTATAACGTATAACGTTATTTAGAAATACGTTATAACGCATAATGTTATGTAGCATTACGTTATAACGAATAACGTTATATAGTATTACGCCATAACGTATAACGTCAGAAGGTATAACGTTATACTTTATAACGTAATACCACATAACGTTATACGTTATAACGTAATACTATATACCGTTATACGTTATAACGTAATACCACATAACGTTATACGTTATAACGTAATACTATATAACGTTATACGTTATAACGTAATACAATATGACGTTATACGTTATAACGTAATGCTACATAACGTTATACGTTATAAGGTAATACCTTATGACGTTATACGTTATAAAGGAATGCTATAGTACGTTACACACTATAACGTAATATTATATAACGTTATAAGGTATAACGTAATACCTTCTGACGTTATACGTTATAACGTAATACTATATAACGTTACTCGTTATAACGTAATGCTACATAACATTATGCGTTATAACGTAATGCTATATAACGTTATACGTTATAACGTAATACCACATAACGTTATACGTCATAACGTAATACTATATAACGTTATACGTTATAACGTAATACCATATGACGTTATACGTTATAACGTAATACCATATGATCTTATACGTTATAAGGAAATGCTATAGTACGTTACACGTTATAACGTAATACTATATAACGTTAAACGTCATAACATAATATTCATTTCCTTATAACGTATAACGTCATAAGGTATTACGTTATAACTTATAACGTTATATAGTATTACGTTATAACGTGTTACGTACTATAGCATTCCTTTATAACGTATAACGTTATTTAGAAATACGTTATAACGCATAATGTTATGTAGCATTACGTTATAACGAATAACGTTATATAGTATTACGCCATAACGTATAACGTCAGAAGGTATAACGTTATACTTTATAACGTAATACCACATAACGTTATACGTTATAACGTAATACTATATACCGTTATACGTATAACGTCATAAGGTATTACGTTATAACTTATAACGTTATATAGCATTACGTCATAACGTGTAACGTACTATAGCATTTCTTTATAACGTATAACGTCATATGGTATTACGTTATAACGTATAACGTACTATAGCATTCCTTTATAACGTATAACGTCATATAGTGTTACGTTATAACGTATAACGTTATATAGTATTACATTATGACGTATAACGTCATAAGGTATTACGTTATAACTTATAACGTTATATAGTATTACGTTATAACGTGTAACGTTATATAGTATTACGTTATACCGTATAACGTTATGTGGTATTACGTTATAACGTATAACGTACTATAGCATTCCTTTATAACGTGTAACGTCATATAGTGTTACGTTATAACGTATAACGTTATATAGTATTACATTATGACGTATAACGTCATAAGGTATTACGTTATAACTTATAACGTTATATAGTATTACGTTATAACGTGTAACGTACTATAGCATTTCCTTATAACGTATAACATCATACGGTATTACGTTATAACGTATAACTTCATATGGTATTACCTTATAACGTATAACGTTATATAGCATTACGTTATAACGTATAACGTTATGTAGTATTACGTTATAACGTGTAACGTACTATAGCATTTCCTTATAACGTATAAGATCATATGGTATTACGTTATAACGTATAACGTCATATGGTATTACGTTATAACGTATAACGTTATATAGTATTACGTTATAACGTATAACGTTATGTGGTATTACGTTATAACGTATAACGTTATTTAGAAATACGTTATAACGCATAATGTTATGTAGCATTACGTTCTAACGAATAACGTTATATAGTATTACGCCATAACGTATAACGTCAGAAGGTATTACGTTATACCTTATAACGTTATATAATATTACGTTATAGTGTGTAACGTACTATAGCATTCCTTTATAACGTATAAGATCATATGGTATTACGTTATAACGTATAACGTCATATGGTATTACGTTATAACGTATAACGTTATATAGTATTACGTTATAACGTATAACGTTATATAGTATTACGTTATAACGTATAACGTCATAAGGTATTACCTTATAACGTATAACGTTATGTAGCATTACGTTATAACGTATAACGTTCTACAGTATTATGTTATGACGTTTAACGTTATATAGTATTACGTTATAACGTGTAACGTACTATAGCATTTCCTTATAACGTATAACTTCATATGGTATTACCTTATAACGTATAACGTTATATAGCATTACGTTATAACGTATAACGTTATGTAGTATTACGTTATAACGTGTAACGTACTATAGCATTTCCTTATAACGTATAAGATCATATGGTATTACGTTATAACGTATAACGTCATATGGTATTACGTTATAACGTATAACGTTATATAGTATTACGTTATAACGTATAACGTTTTATAGTATTACGTTATAACGTATAACGTCATAAGGTATTACCTTATAACGTATAACGTTATGTAGCATTACGTTATAACGTATAACGTTCTACAGTATTATGTTATGACGTTTAACGTTATATAGTATTACGTTATAACGTGTAACGTACTATAGCATTTCCTTATAACGTATAACATCATACGGTATTACGTTATAACGTATAACTTCATATGGTATTACCTTATAACGTATAACGTTATATAGCATTACGTTATAACGTATAACGTTATGTAGTATTACGTTATAACGTGTAACGTACTATAGCATTTCCTTATAACGTATAAGATCATATGGTATTACGTTATAACGTATAACGTCATATGGTATTACGTTATAACGTATAACGTTATATAGTATTACGTTATAACGTATAACGTTATGTGGTATTACGTTATAACGTATAACGTTATTTAGAAATACGTTATAACGCATAATGTTATGTAGCATTACGTTCTAACGAATAACGTTATATAGTATTACGCCATAACGTATAACGTCAGAAGGTATTACGTTATACCTTATAACGTTATATAATATTACGTTATAGTGTGTAACGTACTATAGCATTCCTTTATAACGTATAACGTCATATGGTATTACGCTATAACGTATAACGTTATATATTATTACGTTATAACGTATAACGTTATATAGTATTACGTTATAACGTATAACGTTATATAGTATTACGTTATGATGTATAACGTCATAAGGTATTACGTTATAACTTATAACGTTATATAGTATTACGTTATAACGTGTAACGTACTATAGCATTCCTTTATAACGTATAACGTCATATAGTATTACGTTATAACGTATAACGTTGTATAGTATTACGTTATAACGTATAACGTCATAAGGTATTACCTTATAACGTATAACGTTATGAAGCATTACGTTATAACGTATAACGTTCTATAGTATTACGTTATGACGTATAACGTTATATAGTATTACGTTATAACGTGTAACGTACTATAGCATTTCCTTATAACGTATAACATCATACGGTTTTACGTTATAACGTATAACGTCATCTTGTATTACGTTATAACGTATAACGTTATATAGTATTACGTTATACCGTATCACGTTATGTGGTATTACGTTATAACGTATAACGTACTATAGCATTCCCTTATAACGTATAACGTCATATAGTGTTACGTTATAACGTATAACGTTATATAGTATTACGTTATGACGTATAACGTCATAAGGTATTACGTTATAACTTATAACGTTATATAGTATTACGTTATAACGTGTTACGTACTATAGCATTACTTTATAACGTATAACGTTATATAGTTTTACGTTATAACGTATAACGGTATATAGTATTACGTTATAACGTATAACGTTATGTGGTATTACGTGATAACGTATAACGTTATATAGTATTACGTTATAACATATAACACTATATAGTATTACGTTATGACGTATAACGTCATAAGGTATTACGTTATAACTTATAACGTTATATAGTATTACGTTATAACGTGTAACGTACTATAGCATTTCCTTATAACGTATAACATCATATGGTACTACGTTATAATGTATAACGTCATATGGTATTATGTTATAACGTATAACGTTATATAGTATTACGTTATAACGTATAACGTTATATAGTATTACGTTATGACGTAAAACGTCATAAGGCATTACGTTATGACGTATAACGTCATAAGCCATAACGTTATAACTTATAACGTTATATAGTATTACGTTATAACGTGTAACGTACTATAGCATTTCCTTATAACGTATAACATCATATGGTATTACGTTATAACGTATAACGTCATATGGTATTATGTTATAACGTATAACGTTATATAGTATTACGTTATAACGTATAACGTTATATAGTGTTACGTTATGACGTATAACGTTATATAGTATTACGTTATAACGTGTAACGTACTATAGCATTTCCTTATAACGTATAACATCATATGGTATTACGTTATAACGTATAACGTCATAAGGTATTACCTTATAACGTATAACGTTATGTAGCATTACGTTATAACGTATAACGTTATTTAGTATTACGTTATACCGTATAACATTATGTGGTATTACGTTATAACGTAGAACGTTAAATAGCATTACGTTATAACGTATAACGTTATGTAGTATTACGTTATAACATGTAACGTACTATAGCATTTCCTTATAACGTATAACATCATATGGTATTACGTTATAACGTATAACGTCATATGGTATTACGTTATAACGTATAACGTTATATAGTATTACGTTATATAGTATTACGTTATAACGTATAACGTTATGTGGTATTACGTTATAACGTATAACGTTATATAGCATTACGTTATTACGCATAACGTTATTAGCATTACGTTATAACAAATAACGTTATATAGTATTACGTTATAACGTGTAACGTACTATAGCATTTCTTCATAACGTATAACGTCATATGGTATCACGTTATAACGTATAACGGTATACAGTATTACGTTATAACGTATAACGTTATGTGGTATTACCTTATAACGTATAACGTTATGTAGCATTACGTTATAACGTATAACGTCATAAGGTATTACCTTATAACGTATAACGTTATGTAGCATTACGTTATAACGTATAACGTTCTGTAGTATTACGTTATGACGTATAACGTTACATAGTATTACGTTATAACGTGTAACGTACTATAGCATTTCCTTATAACGTATAACATCATACGGTTTTACGTTATAACGTATAACGTTATGTAGCATTACGTTATAACGTATAACGTTCTACAGTATTACGTTATGACGTATAACGTTATATAGTATTACGTTATAACGTGTAACGTACTATAGCATTTCCTTATAACGTATAACATCATACGGTTTTACGTTATAACGTATAACGTTATGTAGCATTACGTTACAACGTATAACGTTCTATAGTATTACGTTATGACGTATAACGTTATATAGTATTACGTTATAACGTGTAACGTACTATAGCATTTCCTTATAACGTATACCATAATACGGTTTTACGTTATAACGTATAACGTTATGTAGTATTACGTTATAACGTATAACGGTATACAGTAGTACGTTATAACGTATAACGTTATGTGGTATTACCTTATAACGTATAACGTTATGTAGCATTACGTTATAACGTATAACGTCATAAGGTATTACCTTATAACGTATAACGTTATGTAGCATTACGTTATAACGTATAACGTTCTATAGTATTACGTTATAACGTATAACGTTATGTGGTATTACCTTATAACGTATAACGTTGTGTAGCATTACGTTATGACGTATGACGTCATAAGGTATTACCTTATAACGTATAACGTTATGTAGCATTACATTATAACGTATAACGGTATACAGTATTACGTTATAACGTATAACGTTATGTGGTATTACCTTATAATGTATAACGTTATGTAGCATTACGTTATAACGTATAACGTCATAAGGTATTACCTTATAACGTATAACGTTATGTAGCATTACGTTATAACGTATAACGTTCTATAGTATTACGTTATGACGTATAACGTTATATAGTATTACGTTATAACGTGTAACGTACTATAGCATTTCCTTATAACGTATAACATCATACGGTTTTACGTTATAACATATAACGTTATGTAGCATTACGTTATAACGTATAACGTTCTATAGTATTATGTTATGACGTATAACGTTATATAGTATTACGTTATAACGTGTAACGTACTATAGCATTCCTTTATAACGTATAACGTCATATAGTATTACGTTATAACGTATAACGTTATATAGTATTACGTTATAACGTATAACGTCATAAGCTATTACCTTATAACGTATAACGTCATAAGGTATTACCTTATAACGTATAACGTTATGTAGCATTACGTTATAACGTATAACGTTCTATAGTATTACGTTATAACGTATAACGTTATGTGGTATTACGTTATAACGTATAACGTTATATAGCATTACGCTATAACGCATAATGTTATGTAGCATTACGTTATAACGAGTAACGTTATATAGTATTACGTTATAACGTATAACGTCAGAAGGTATTACGTTATACCTTATAACGTTATATAATATTACGTTATAGTGTGTAACGTACTATAGCATTCCTTTATAACGTATAACGTCATAAGGTATTACCTTATAACGTATAACGTTATGTAGCATTACGTTATAACGTATAACGTTCTATAGTATTACGTTATGACGTATAACGTTATATAGTATTACGTTATAACGTGTAACGTACTATAGCATTTCCTTATAACGTATAACATCATACGGTTTTACGTTATAACGTATAACGTCATATTGTATTACGTTATCACGTATAACGTTATATAGTATTACGTTATAACGTATAACGTTATATAGTATTACGTTATGACGTAAAACGTCATAAGGTATTACGTTATAACTTATAACGTTATATAGTATTACGTCATAACGTGTAACGTACTATAGCATTTCTTTATAACGTATAACGTCATATGGTATTACGTTATAACGTATAACGGTATATAGTATTACGTTATAACGTATAACGTTATGTGGTATTACGTTATAAAGTATAACGTTATATAATATTACGTTATAACGTATAACGTTATATAGTATTACGTTATGACGTATAACGTCATAAGGTATGACGTTATAACTTATAACGTTATATAGTATTACGTTATAACGTATAACGTTATATAGTATTACGTTATACCGTATAACGTTATGTGGTATTACGTTATAACGTATAACGTACTATAGCATTCCTTTATAACATATAACGTCATATAGTGTTACGTTATAACGTATAACGTTATATAGTATTACATTATGACGTGTAACGTCATAAGGTATTACGTTATAACTTATAACGTTATATAGTATTACGTTATAACGTGTTACGTACTATAGCATTCCTTTATAACGTATAACGTCATATAGTATTACGTTATAACGTATAACGTTATATAGTATTACGTTATAACGTATAACGTCATAAGGTATTACCTTATAACGTACAACGTTATGTAGCATTACGTTATAACGTATAACGTTCTACAGTATTATGTTATGACGTTTAACGTTATATAGTATTACGTTATAACGTGTAACGTACTATAGCATTTCCTTATAACGTATAAGATCATATGGTATTACGTTATAACGTATAACGTCAGAAGGTATTACGTTATACCTTATAACGTTATATAATATTACGTTATAGTGTGTAACGTACTATAGCATTCCTTTATAACGTATAACGTCATACGGTATTACCTTATAACGTATAACGTTATGTAGCATTACGTTATAACGTATAACGTCATATTGTATTACGTTATAACGTATAACATTATATAGTATGACGTTATAACGTATAACGTTATATAGTATTACGTTATGACGTATAACGTCATAAGGTATTACGTTATAACTTATAACGTTATATAGTATTACGTCATAACGTGTAACGTACTATAGCATTTCTTTATAACGTATAACGTCATATGGTATTACGTTATAACGTATAACGGTATATAGTATTACGATATAACGTATAACGTTATGTGGTATTACGTTATAAAGTATAACGTTATATAGTATTGCGTTATAACGTATAACGTTATATAGTATTACGTTATGACGTATAACGCCATAAGGTATTACGTTATGACGTATAACGTCATAAGGCATTACGTTATAACTCATAACGTTATATAGTAT
Source organism: Bombus sonorus (assembly GCA_029958995.1). Taxonomy (NCBI): domain Eukaryota; kingdom Metazoa; phylum Arthropoda; class Insecta; order Hymenoptera; family Apidae; genus Bombus; species Bombus sonorus. The sequence goes on from JARWAU010000080.1 coordinate 154,656, forward strand.
TACGTTATAACGTGTAACGTACTATAGCATTTCCTTATAACGTATAAGATCATATGGTATTACGTTATAACGTATAACGTCATATGGTATTACGTTATAACGTATAACGTTATATAGTATTACGTTATAACGTATAACGGTATATAGTATTACGTTATAACGTATAACGTTATGTGGTATTACGTTATAACGTATAACGTTATGTAGTATTACGTTATAACGTGTAACGTACTATAGCATTTCCTTATAACGTATAAGATCATATGGTATTACGTTATAACGTATAACGTCATATGGTATTACGTTATAACGTATAACGTTATATAGTATTACGTTATAACGTATAACGTTATGTGGCATTACGTTATAACGTATAACGTTATTTAGAAATACGTTATAACGCATAATGTTATGTAGCATTACGTTATAACGAATAACGTTATATAGTATTACGCTATAACGTATAACGTCAGAAGGTATTACGTTATAACTTATAACGTTATATAATATTACGTTATAGTGTGTAACGTACTATAGCATTCCTTTATAACGTATAACGTCATATGGTATTACGCTATAACGTATAACGTTATATATTATTACGTTATAACGTATAACGTTATATAGTATTACGTTATAACGTATAACGTTATATAGTATTACGTTATGACGTATAACGTCATAAGGTATTACGTTATAACTTATAACGTTATATAGTATTACGTTATAACGTGTAACGTACTATAGCATTCCTTTATAACGTATAACGTCATATAGTATTACGTTATAACGTATAACGTTATATAGTATTACGTTATAACGTATAACGTCATAAGGTATTACCTTATAACGTATAACGTTATGAAGCATTACGTTATAACGTATAACGTTCTATAGTATTACGTTATGACGTATAACGTTATATAGTATTACGTTATAACGTGTAACGTACTATAGCATTTCCTTATAACGTATAACATCATACGGTTTTACGTTATAACGTATAACGTCATCTTGTATTACGTTATAACGTATAACGTTATATAGTATTACGTTATACCGTATCACGTTATGTGGTATTACGTTATAACGTATAACGTACTATAGCATTCCTTTATAACGTATAACGTCATATAGTGTTACGTTATAACGTATAACGTTATATAGTATTACGTTATGACGTATAACGTCATAAGGTATTACGTTATAACTTATAACGTTATATAGTATTACGTTATAACGTGTTACGTACTATAGCATTACTTTATAACGTATAACGTTATATAGTATTACGTTATAACCTATAACGATATATAGTATTACGTTATAACGTGTAACTTACTATAGCATTTCTTTATAACGTATAACGTCATATGGTATCACGTTATAACGTATAACGGTATATAGTATTACGTTATAACGTATAACGTTATGTGGTATTACGTGATAACGTATAACGTTATATAGTATTACGTTATAACATATAACATTATATAGTATTACGTTATGACGTATAACGTCATAAGGTATTACGTTATAACGTATAACGTTATATAGTATTACGTTATACCGTATCACGTTATGTGGTATTACGTTCTAACGTATAACGTACTATAGCATTCCTTTATAACGTATAACGTCATATAGTGTTACGTTATAACGTATAACGTTATATAGTATTACGTTATGACGTATAACGTCATAAGGTATTACGTTATAACTTATAACGTTATATAGTATTACGTTATAACGTGTAACGTACTATAGCATTTCCTTATAACGTATAAGATCATATGGTATTACGTTATAACGTATAACGTCATATGGTATTACGTTATAACGTATAACGTTATATAGTATTACGTTATAACGTATAACGTTATGTGGTATTACGTTATAACGTATAACGTTATTTAGAAATACGTTATAACGCATAATGTTATGTAGCATTACGTTATAACGAATAACGTTATATAGTATTACGCTATAACGTATAACGTCAGAAGGTATTACGTTATACCTTATAACGTTATATAATATTACGTTATAGTGTGTAACGTACTATAGCATTCCTTTATAACGTATAACGTCATATGGTATTACGTTATAACGTATAACGTCATATAGTATTACGTTATAACGTATAACGTTATATAGTATTATGTTATAACGTATAACGTCATAAGGTATTACCTTATAACGTATAACGTTATGAAGCATTACGTTATAACGTATAACGTTCTATAGTATTACGTTATGACGTATAACGTTATATAGTATTACGTTATAACGTGTAACGTACTATAGCATTTCCTTATAACGTATAACATCATACGGTTTTACGTTATAACGTATAACGTCATCTTGTATTACGTTATAACGTATAACGTTATATAGTATTACGTTATACCGTATCACGTTATGTGGTATTACGTTATAACGTATAACGTACTATAGCATTCCTTTATAACGTATAACGTCATATAGTGTTACGTTATAACGTATAACGTTATATAGTATTACGTTATGACGTATAACGTCATAAGGTATTACGTTATAACTTATAACGTTATATAGTATTACGTTATAACGTGTTACGTACTATAGCATTACTTTATAACGTATAACGTTATATAGTATTACGTTATAACCTATAACGATATATAGTATTACGTTATAACGTGTAACTTACTATAGCATTTCTTCATAACGTATAACGTCATATGGTATCACGTTATAACGTATAACGGTATATAGTATTACGTTATAACGTATAACGTTATGTGGTATTACGTGATAACGTATAACGTTATATAGTATTACGTTATAACATATAACATTATATAGTATTACGTTATGACGTATAACGTCATAAGGTATTACGTTATAACTTATAACGTTATATAGTATTACGTTATAACGTGTAACGTACTATAGCATTTCCTTATAACGTATAACATCATATGGTACTACGTTATAATGTATAACGTCATATGGTATTATGTTATAACGTATAACGTTATATAGTATTACGTTATAACGTATAAAGTTATATAGTATTACGTTATGACGTAAAACGTCATAAGGCATTACGTTATGACGTATAACGTCATAAGCCATAACGTTATAACTTATAACGTTATATAGTATTACGTTATAACGTGTAACGTACTATAGCATTTCCTTATAACGTATAACATCATATGGTATTACGTTATAACGTATAACGTCATATGGTATTATGTTATAACGTATAACGTTATATAGTATTACGTTATAACGTATAACGTTATATAGTGTTACGTTATGACGTATAACGTTATATAGTATTACGTTATAACGTGTAACGTACTATAGCATTTCCTTATAACGTATAACATCATATGGTATTACGTTATAACGTATAACGTCATAAGGTATTACCTTATAACGTATAACGTTATGTAGCATTACGTTATAACGTATAACGTTATTTAGTATTACGTTATACCGTATAACATTATGTGGTATTACGTTATAACGTAGAACGTTAAATAGCATTACGTTATAACGTATAACGTTATGTAGTATTACGTTATAACATGTAACGTACTATAGCATTTCCTTATAACGTATAACATCATATGGTATTACGTTATAACGTATAACGTCATATGGTATTACGTTATAACGTATAACGTTATATAGTATTACGTTATATAGTATTACGTTATAACGTATAACGTTATGTGGTATTACGTTATAACGTATAACGTTATATAGCATTACGTTATTACGCATAACGTTATTAGCATTACGTTATAACAAATAACGTTATATAGTATTACGTTATAACGTGTAACGTACTATAGCATTTCTTCATAACGTATAACGTCATATGGTATCACGTTATAACGTATAACGGTATACAGTATTACGTTATAACGTATAACGTTATGTGGTATTACCTTATAACGTATAACGTTATGTAGCATTACGTTATAACGTATAACGTCATAAGGTATTACCTTATAACGTATAACGTTATGTAGCATTACGTTATAACGTATAACGTTCTGTAGTATTACGTTATGACGTATAACGTTATATAGTATTACGTTATAACGTGTAACGTACTATAGCATTTCCTTATAACGTATAACATCGTACGGTTTTACGTTATAACGTATAACGTCATCTTGTATTACGTTATAACGTATAACGTTATATAGTATTACGTTATAACGTATAACGTTATATAGTATTACGTTATGACGTATAACGTCATAAGGTATTACCTTACAACGTATAACGTTATGTAGCATTACGTTATAACGTATAACGTTCTATAGTATTACGTTATGACGTATAACGTTATATAGTATTACGTTATAACGTGTAACGTACTATAGCATTTCCTTATAACGTATAACATCATACGGTTTTACGTTATAACGTATAACGTTATGTAGCATTACGTTACAACGTATAACGTTCTATAGTATTACGTTATGACGTATAACGTTATATAGTATTACGTTATAACGTGTAACGTACTATAGCATTTCCTTATAACGTATACCATAATACGGTTTTACGTTATAACGTATAACGTTATGTAGTATTACGTTATAACGTATAACGGTATACAGTAGTAAGTTATAACGTATAACGTTATGTGGTATTACCTTATAACGTATAACGTTATGTAGCATTACGTTATAACGTATAACGTCATAAGGTATTACCTTATAACGTATAACGTTATGTAGCATTACGTTATAACGTATAACGTTCTATAGTATTACGTTATAACGTATAACGTTATGTGGTATTACCTTATAACGTATAACGTTGTGTAGCATTACGTTATGACGTATGACGTCATAAGGTATTACCTTATAACGTATAACGTTATGTAGCATTACATTATAACGTATAACGGTATACAGTATTACGTTATAACGTATAACGTTATGTGGTATTACCTTATAATGTATAACGTTATGTAGCATTACGTTATAACGTATAACGTCATAAGGTATTACCTTATAACGTATAACGTTATGTAGCATTACGTTATAACGTATAACGTTCTATAGTATTACGTTATGACGTATAACGTTATATAGTATTACGTTATAACGTGTAACGTACTATAGCATTTCCTTATAACGTATAACATCATACGGTTTTACGTTATAACATATAACGTTATGTAGCATTACGTTATAACGTATAACGTTCTATAGTATTATGTTATGACGTATAACGTTATATAGTATTACGTTATAACGTGTAACGTACTATAGCATTCCTTTATAACGTATAACGTCATATAGTATTACGTTATAACGTATAACGTTATATAGTATTACGTTATAACGTATAACGTCATAAGCTATTACCTTATAACGTATAACGTCATAAGGTATTACCTTGTAACGTATAACGTTATGTAGCATTACGTTATAACGTATAACGTTCTATAGTATTACGTTATAACGTATAACGTTATGTGGTATTACGTTATAACGTATAACGTTATATAGCATTACGTTATAACGCATAATGTTATGTAGCATTACGTTATAACGAGTAACGTTATATAGTATTACGTTATAACGTATAACGTCAGAAGGTATTACGTTATACCTTATAACGTTATATAATATTACGTTATAGTGTGTAACGTACTATAGCATTCCTTTATAACGTATAACGTCATAAGGTATTACCTTATAACGTATAACGTTATGTAGCATTACGTTATAACGTATAACGTTCTATAGTATTACGTTATGACGTATAACGTTATATAGTATTACGTTATAACGTGTAACGTACTATAGCATTTCCTTATAACGTATAACATCATACGGTTTTACGTTATAACGTATAACGTCATATTGTATTACGTTATCACGTATAACGTTATATAGTATTACGTTATAACGTATAACGTTATATAGTATTACGTTATGACGTAAAACGTCATAAGGTATTACGTTATAACTTATAACGTTATATAGTATTACGTCATAACGTGTAACGTACTATAGCATTTCTTTATAACGTATAACGTCATATGGTATTACGTTATAACGTATAACGGTATATAGTATTACGTTATAACGTATAACGTTATGTGGTATTACGTTATAAAGTATAACGTTATATAATATTACGTTATAACGTATAACGTTATATAGTATTACGTTATGACGTATAACGTCATAAGGTATGACGTTATAACTTATAACGTTATATAGTATTACGTTATAACGTATAACGTTATATAGTATTACGTTATACCGTATAACGTTATGTGGTATTACGTTATAACGTATAACGTACTATAGCATTCCTTTATAACGTATAACGTCATATAGTGTTACGTTATAACGTATAACGTTATATAGTATTACATTATGACGTGTAACGTCATAAGGTATTACGTTATAACTTATAACGTTATATAGTATTACGTTATAACGTGTTACGTACTATAGCATTCCTTTATAACGTATAACGTCATATAGTATTACGTTATAACGTATAACGTTATATAGTATTACGTTATAACGTATAACGTCATAAGGTATTACCTTATAACGTACAACGTTATGTAGCATTACGTTATAACGTATAACGTTCTACAGTATTATGTTATGACGTTTAACGTTATATAGTATTACGTTATAACGTGTAACGTACTATAGCATTTCCTTATAACGTATAAGATCATATGGTATTACGTTATAACGTATAACGTCAGAAGGTATTACGTTATACCTTATAACGTTATATAATATTACGTTATAGTGTGTAACGTACTATAGCATTCCTTTATAACGTATAACGTCATACGGTATTACCTTATAACGTATAACGTTATGTAGCATTACGTTATAACGTATAACGTCATATTGTATTACGTGATAACGTATAACATTATATAGTATTACGTTATAACGTATAACGTTATATAGTATTACGTTATGACGTATAACGTCATAAGGTATTACGTTATAACTTATAACGTTATATAGTATTACGTCATAACGTGTAACGTACTATAGCATTTCTTTATAACGTATAACGTCATATGGTATTACGTTATAACGTATAACGGTATATAGTATTACGATATAACGTATAACGTTATGTGGTATTACGTTATAAAGTATAACGTTATATAGTATTGCGTTATAACGTATAACGTTATATAGTATTACGTTATGACGTATAACGTCATAAGGTATTACGTTATGACGTATAACGTCATAAGGCATTACGTTATAACTCATAACGTTATATAGTATTACGTTATAACGTGTAACGTACTATAGCATTTCCTTATAACGTATAAGATCATATGGTATTACGTTATAACGTATAACGTCATATGGTATTACGTTATAACGTATAACGTTATATAGTATTACGTTATAACGTATAACGGTATATAGTATTACGTTATAACGTATAACGTTATGTGGTATTACGTTATAACGTATAACGTTATGTAGTATTACGTTATAACGTGTAACGTACTATAGCATTTCCTTATAACGTATAAGATCATATGGTATTACGTTATAACGTATAACGTCATATGGTATTACGTTATAACGTATAACGTTATATAGTATTACGTTATAACGTATAACGTTATGTGGTATTACGTTATAACGTATAACGTTATTTAGAAATACGTTATAACGCATAATGTTATGTAGCATTACGTTATAACGAATAACGTTATATAGTATTACGCTATAACGTATAACGTCAGAAGGTATTACGTTATACCTTATAACGTTATATAATATTACGTTATAGTGTGTAACGTACTATAGCATTCCTTTATAACGTATAACGTCATATGGTATTACGCTATAACGTATAACGTTATATATTATTACGTTATAACGTATAACGTTATATAGTATTACGTTATAACGTATAACGTTATATAGTATTACGTTATGACGTATAACGTCATAAGGTATTACGTTATAACTTATAACGTTATATAGTATTACGTTATAACGTGTAACGTACTATAGCATTCCTTTATAACGTATAACGTCATATAGTATTACGTTATAGCGTATAACGTTATATAGTATTACGTTATAACGTATAACGTCATAAGGTATTACCTTATAACGTATAACGTTATGAAGCATTACGTTATAACGTATAACGTTCTATAGTATTACGTTATGACGTATAACGTTATATAGTATTACGTTATAACGTGTAACGTACTATAGCATTTCCTTATAACGTATAACATCATACGGTTTTACGTTATAACGTATAACGTCATCTTGTATTACGTTATAACGTATAACGTTATATAGTATTACGTTATAACGTATAACGGTATATAGTATTACGTTATAACGTATAACGTTATGTGGTATTACGTTATAACGTATAACGTTATGTAGTATTACGTTATAACGTGTAACGTACTATAGCATTTCCTTATAACGTATAAGATCATATGGTATTACGTTATAACGTATAACGTCATATGGTATTACGTTATAACGTATAACGTTATATAGTATTACGTTATAACGTATAACGTTATGTGGTATTACATTATAACGTATAACGGTATACAGTATTACGTTATAACGTATAACGTTATGTGGTATTACCTTATAATGTATAACGTTATGTAGCATTACGTTATAACGTATAACGTCATAAGGTATTACCTTATAACGTATAACGTTATGTAGCATTACGTTATAACGTATAACGTTCTGTAGTATTACGTTATGACGTATAACGTTATATAGTATTACGTTATAACGTGTAACGTACTATAGCATTTCCTTATAACGTATAACATCGTACGGTTTTACGTTATAACGTATAACGTCATCTTGTATTACGTTATAACGTATAACGTTATATAGTATTACGTTATAACGTATAACGTTATATAGTATTACGTTATGACGTATAACGTCATAAGGTATTACCTTACAACGTATAACGTTATGTAGCATTACGTTATAACGTATAACGTTCTATAGTATTACGTTATGACGTATAACGTTATATAGTATTACGTTATAACGTGTAACGTACTATAGCATTTCCTTATAACGTATAACATCATACGGTTTTACGTTATAACGTATAACGTTATGTAGCATTACGTTACAACGTATAACGTTCTATAGTATTACGTTATGACGTATAACGTTATATAGTATTACGTTATAACGTGTAACGTACTATAGCATTTCCTTATAACGTATACCATAATACGGTTTTACGTTATAACGTATAACGTTATGTAGTATTACGTTATAACGTATAACGGTATACAGTAGTAAGTTATAACGTATAACGTTATGTGGTATTACCTTATAACGTATAACGTTATGTAGCATTACGTTATAACGTATAACGTCATAAGGTATTACCTTATAACGTATAACGTTATGTAGCATTACGTTATAACGTATAACGTTCTATAGTATTACGTTATAACGTATAACGTTATGTGGTATTACCTTATAACGTATAACGTTGTGTAGCATTACGTTATGACGTATGACGTCATAAGGTATTACCTTATAACGTATAACGTTATGTAGCATTACATTATAACGTATAACGGTATACAGTATTACGTTATAACGTATAACGTTATGTGGTATTACCTTATAATGTATAACGTTATGTAGCATTACGTTATAACGTATAACGTCATAAGGTATTACCTTATAACGTATAACGTTATGTAGCATTACGTTATAACGTATAACGTTCTATAGTATTACGTTATGACGTATAACGTTATATAGTATTACGTTATAACGTGTAACGTACTATAGCATTTCCTTATAACGTATAACATCATACGGTTTTACGTTATAACATATAACGTTATGTAGCATTACGTTATAACGTATAACGTTCTATAGTATTATGTTATGACGTATAACGTTATATAGTATTACGTTATAACGTGTAACGTACTATAGCATTCCTTTATAACGTATAACGTCATATAGTATTACGTTATAACGTATAACGTTATATAGTATTACGTTATAACGTATAACGTCATAAGCTATTACCTTATAACGTATAACGTCATAAGGTATTACCTTGTAACGTATAACGTTATGTAGCATTACGTTATAACGTATAACGTTCTATAGTATTACGTTATAACGTATAACGTTATGTGGTATTACGTTATAACGTATAACGTTATATAGCATTACGTTATAACGCATAATGTTATGTAGCATTACGTTATAACGAGTAACGTTATATAGTATTACGTTATAACGTATAACGTCAGAAGGTATTACGTTATACCTTATAACGTTATATAATATTACGTTATAGTGTGTAACGTACTATAGCATTCCTTTATAACGTATAACGTCATAAGGTATTACCTTATAACGTATAACGTTATGTAGCATTACGTTATAACGTATAACGTTCTATAGTATTACGTTATGACGTATAACGTTATATAGTATTACGTTATAACGTGTAACGTACTATAGCATTTCCTTATAACGTATAACATCATACGGTTTTACGTTATAACGTATAACGTCATATTGTATTACGTTATCACGTATAACGTTATATAGTATTACGTTATAACGTATAACGTTATATAGTATTACGTTATGACGTAAAACGTCATAAGGTATTACGTTATAACTTATAACGTTATATAGTATTACGTCATAACGTGTAACGTACTATAGCATTTCTTTATAACGTATAACGTCATATGGTATTACGTTATAACGTATAACGGTATATAGTATTACGTTATAACGTATAACGTTATGTGGTATTACGTTATAAAGTATAACGTTATATAATATTACGTTATAACGTATAACGTTATATAGTATTACGTTATGACGTATAACGTCATAAGGTATGACGTTATAACTTATAACGTTATATAGTATTACGTTATAACGTATAACGTTATATAGTATTACGTTATACCGTATAACGTTATGTGGTATTACGTTATAACGTATAACGTACTATAGCATTCCTTTATAACGTATAACGTCATATAGTGTTACGTTATAACGTATAACGTTATATAGTATTACATTATGACGTGTAACGTCATAAGGTATTACGTTATAACTTATAACGTTATATAGTATTACGTTATAACGTGTTACGTACTATAGCATTCCTTTATAACGTATAACGTCATATAGTATTACGTTATAACGTATAACGTTATATAGTATTACGTTATAACGTATAACGTCATAAGGTATTACCTTATAACGTACAACGTTATGTAGCATTACGTTATAACGTATAACGTTCTACAGTATTATGTTATGACGTTTAACGTTATATAGTATTACGTTATAACGTGTAACGTACTATAGCATTTCCTTATAACGTATAAGATCATATGGTATTACGTTATAACGTATAACGTCAGAAGGTATTACGTTATACCTTATAACGTTATATAATATTACGTTATAGTGTGTAACGTACTATAGCATTCCTTTATAACGTATAACGTCATACGGTATTACCTTATAACGTATAACGTTATGTAGCATTACGTTATAACGTATAACGTCATATTGTATTACGTGATAACGTATAACATTATATAGTATTACGTTATAACGTATAACGTTATATAGTATTACGTTATGACGTATAACGTCATAAGGTATTACGTTATAACTTATAACGTTATATAGTATTACGTCATAACGTGTAACGTACTATAGCATTTCTTTATAACGTATAACGTCATATGGTATTACGTTATAACGTATAACGGTATATAGTATTACGATATAACGTATAACGTTATGTGGTATTACGTTATAAAGTATAACGTTATATAGTATTGCGTTATAACGTATAACGTTATATAGTATTACGTTATGACGTATAACGTCATAAGGTATTACGTTATGACGTATAACGTCATAAGGCATTACGTTATAACTCATAACGTTATATAGTATTACGTTATAACGTGTAACGTACTATAGCATTTCCTTATAACGTATAAGATCATATGGTATTACGTTATAACGTATAACGTCATATGGTATTACGTTATAACGTATAACGTTATATAGTATTACGTTATAACGTATAACGGTATATAGTATTACGTTATAACGTATAACGTTATGTGGTATTACGTTATAACGTATAACGTTATGTAGTATTACGTTATAACGTGTAACGTACTATAGCATTTCCTTATAACGTATAAGATCATATGGTATTACGTTATAACGTATAACGTCATATGGTATTACGTTATAACGTATAACGTTATATAGTATTACGTTATAACGTATAACGTTATGTGGTATTACGTTATAACGTATAACGTTATTTAGAAATACGTTATAACGCATAATGTTATGTAGCATTACGTTATAACGAATAACGTTATATAGTATTACGCTATAACGTATAACGTCAGAAGGTATTACGTTATACCTTATAACGTTATATAATATTACGTTATAGTGTGTAACGTACTATAGCATTCCTTTATAACGTATAACGTCATATGGTATTACGCTATAACGTATAACGTTATATATTATTACGTTATAACGTATAACGTTATATAGTATTACGTTATAACGTATAACGTTATATAGTATTACGTTATGACGTATAACGTCATAAGGTATTACGTTATAACTTATAACGTTATATAGTATTACGTTATAACGTGTAACGTACTATAGCATTCCTTTATAACGTATAACGTCATATAGTATTACGTTATAGCGTATAACGTTATATAGTATTACGTTATAACGTATAACGTCATAAGGTATTACCTTATAACGTATAACGTTATGAAGCATTACGTTATAACGTATAACGTTCTATAGTATTACGTTATGACGTATAACGTTATATAGTATTACGTTATAACGTGTAACGTACTATAGCATTTCCTTATAACGTATAACATCATACGGTTTTACGTTATAACGTATAACGTCATCTTGTATTACGTTATAACGTATAACGTTATATAGTATTACGTTATACCGTATCACGTTATGTGGTATTACGTTATAACGTATAACGTACTATAGCATTCCTTTATAACGTATAACGTCATATAGTGTTACGTTATAACGTATAACGTTATATAGTATTACGTTATGACGTATAACGTCATAAGGTATTACGTTATAACTTATAACGTTATATAGTATTACGTTATAACGTGTTACGTACTATAGCATTACTTTATAACGTATAACGTTATATAGTATTACGTTATAACCTATAACGATATATAGTATTACGTTATAACGTGTAACTTACTATAGCATTTCTTTATAACGTATAACGTCATATGGTATCACGTTATAACGTATAACGGTATATAGTATTACGTTATAACGTATAACGTTATGTGGTATTACGTGATAACGTATAACGTTATATAGTATTACGTTATAACATATAACATTATATAGTATTACGTTATGACGTATAACGTCATAAGGTATTACGTTATAACGTATAACGTTATATAGTATTACGTTATACCGTATCACGTTATGTGGTATTACGTTATAACGTATAACGTACTATAGCATTCCTTTATAACGTATAACGTCATATAGTGTTACGTTATAACGTATAACGTTATATAGTATTACGTTATGACGTATAACGTCATAAGGTATTACGTTATAACTTATAACGTTATATAGTATTACGTTATAACGTGTTACGTACTATAGCATTTCTTTATAACGTATAACGTCATATGGTATCACGTTATAACGTATAACGGTATATAGTATTACGTTATAACGTATAACGTTATGTGGTATTACGTGATAACGTATAACGTTATATAGTATTACGTTATAACGTGTAACGTACTATAGCATTTCCTTATAACGTATAACATCATATGGTACTACGTTATAATGTATAACGTCATATGGTATTACCTTATAACGTATAACGTTATGTAGCATTACGTTATAACGTATAACGTTCTGTAGTATTGCGTTATGACATATAACGTTATATAGTATTACGTTATAACGTGTAACGTACTATAGCATTTCCTTATAACGTATAACATCGTACGGTTTTACGTTATAACGTATAACGTCATCTTGTATTACGTTATAACGTATAACGTTATATAGTATTACGTTATAACGTATAACGTTATATAGTATTACGTTATGGCGTATAACGTCATAAGGTATTACCTTATAACGTTTAACGTTATGTAGCATTACGTTATAACGTATAACGTTCTATAGTATTACGTTATAACGTATAACGTTATGTGGTATTACCTTCTAACGTATAACGTTGTGTAGCATTACGTTATGACGTATGACGTCATAAGGTATTACCTTATAACGTATAACGGTATATAGTATTACGTTATAACGTATAACGTTATGTGGTATTACGTTATAAAGTATAACGTTATATAGTATTGCGTTATAACGTATAACGTTATATAGTATTACGTTATGACGTATAACGTCATAAGGTATTACGTTATGACGTATAACGTCATAAGGCATTACGTTATAACTTATAACGTTATATAGTATTACGTTATAACGTGTAACGTACTATAGCATTTCCTTATAACGTATAAGATCATATGGTATTACGTTATAACGCATAACGTCATATGGTATTACGTTATAACGTATAACGTTATATAGTATTACGTTATAACGTATAACGGTATATAGTATTACGTTATAACGTATAACGTTATGTGGTATTACGTTATAACGTATAACGTTATGTAGTATTACGTTATAACGTGTAACGTACTATAGCATTTCCTTATAACGTATAAGATCATATGGTATTACGTTATAACGTATAACGTCATATGGTATTACGTTATAACGTATAACGTTATATAGTATTACGTTATAACGTATAACGTTATGTGGTATTACGTTATAACGTATAACGTTATTTAGAAATACGTTATAACGCATAATGTTATGTAGCATTACGTTATAACGAATAACGTTATATAGTATTACGCTATAACGTATAACGTCAGAAGGTATTACGTTATACCTTATAACGTTATATAATATTACGTTATAGTGTGTAACGTACTATAGCATTCCTTTATAACGTATAACGTCATATGGTATTACGTTATAACGTATAACGTCATATAGTATTACGTTATAACGTATAACGTTATATAGTATTATGTTATAACGTATAACGTCATAAGGTATTACCTTATAACGTATAACGTTATGAAGCATTACGTTATAACGTATAACGTTCTATAGTATTACGTTATGACGTATAACGTTATATAGTATTACGTTATAACGTGTAACGTACTATAGCATTTCCTTATAACGTATAACATCATATGGTACTACGTTATAATGTATAACGTCATATGGTATTATGTAATAACGTATAACGTTATATAGTATTACGTTATAACGTATAACGTTATATAGTATTACGTTATGACGTATAACGTCATAAGGCATTACGTTATGACGTATAACGTCATAAGGCATTACGTTATAACTTATAACGTTATATAGTATTACGTTATAACGTGTAACGTACTATAGCATTTCCTTATAACGTATAACATCATATGGTATTACGTTATAACGTGTAACGTCATAAGGTATTACCTTATAACGTATAACGTTATGTAGCATTACGTTATAACGTATAACGTTATTTAGTATTACGATATACCGTATAACATTATGTGGTATTACGTTATAACGTATAACGTTAAATAGCATTACGTTATAACGTATAACGTTATGTAGTATTACGTTATAACATGTAACGTACTATAGCATTTCCTTATAACGTATAACATCATATGGTATTACGTTATAACGTATAACGTCATATGGTATTACGTTATAACGTATAACGTTATATAGTATTACGTTATATAGTATTACGTTATAACGTATAACGTTATGTGGTATTACGTTATAACGTATAACGTTATATAGCATTACGTTATTACGCATAACGTTATTAGCATTACGTTATAACAAATAACGTTATATAGTATTACGTTATAACGTGTAACGTACTATAGCATTTCTTTATAACGTATAACGTCATATGGTATCACGTTATAACGTATAACGGTATACAGTATTACGTTATAACGTATAACGTTATGTGGTATTACCTTATAACGTATAACGTTATGTAGCATTACGTTATAACGTATAACGTCATAAGGTATTACCTTATAACGTATAACGTTATGTAGCATTACGTTATAACGTATAACGTTCTGTAGTATTGCGTTATGACATATAACGTTATATAGTATTACGTTATAACGTGTAACGTACTATAGCATTTCCTTATAACGTATAACATCGTACGGTTTTACGTTATAACGTATAACGTCATCTTGTATTACGTTATAACGTATAACGTTATATAGTATTACGTTATAACGTATAACGTTATATAGTATTACGTTATGACGTATAACGTCATAAGGTATTACCTTATAACGTTTAACGTTATGTAGCATTACGTTATAACGTATAACGTTCTATAGTATTACGTTATGACGTATAACGTTATATAGTATTACGTTATAACGTGTAACGTACTATAGCATTTCCTTATAACGTATAACATCATACGGTTTTACGTTATAACGTATAACGTTATGTAGCATTACGTTATAACGTATAACGTTCTATAGTATTACGTTATGACGTATAACGTTATATAGTATTACGTTATAACGTGTAACGTACTATAGCATTTCCTTATAACGTATACCATAATACGGTTTTACGTTATAACGTATAACGTTATGTAGTATTACGTTATAACGTATAACGGTATACAGTATTACGTTATAACGTATAACGTTATGTGGTATTACCTTATAACGTATAACGTTATGTAGCATTACGTTATAACGTATAACGTCATAAGGTATTACCTTATAACGTATAGCGTTATGTAGCATTACGTTATAACGTATAACGTTCTATAGTATTACGTTATAACGTATAACGTTATGTGGTATTACCTTCTAGCGTATAACGTTGTGTAGCATTACGTTATGACGTATGACGTCATAAGGTATTACCTTATAACGTATAACGGTATATAGTATTACGTTATAACGTATAACGTTATGTGGTATTACGTTATAAAGTATAACGTTATATAGTATTGCGTTATAACGTATAACGTTATATAGTATTACGTTATGACGTATAACGTCATAAGGTATTACGTTATGACGTATAACGTTATAAGGCATTACGTTATAACTTATAACGTTATATAGTATTACGTTATAACGTGTAACGTACTATAGCATTTCCTTATAACGTATAAGATCATATGGTATTACGTTATAACGTATAACGTCATATGGTATTACGTTATAACGTATAACGTTATATAGTATTACGTTATAACGTATAACGGTATATAGTATTACGTTATAACGTATAACGTTATGTGGTATTACGTTATAACGTATAACGTTATGTAGTATTACGTTATAACGTGTAACGTACTATAGCATTTCCTTATAACGTATAAGATCATATGGTATTACGTTATAACGTATAACGTCATATGGTATTACGTTATAACGTATAACGTTATATAGTATTACGTTATAACGTATAACGTTATGTGGTATTACGTTATAACGTATAACGTTATTTAGAAATACGTTATAACGCATAATGTTATGTAGCATTACGTTATAACGAATAACGTTATATAGTATTACGCTATAACGTATAACGTCAGAAGGTATTACGTTATACCTTATAACGTTATATAATATTACGTTATAGTGTGTAACGTACTATAGCATTCCTTTATAACGTATAACGTCATATGGTATTACGTTATAACGTATAACGTCATATAGTATTACGTTATAACGTATAACGTTATATAGTATTATGTTATAACGTATAACGTCATAAGGTATTACCTTATAACGTATAACGTTATGAAGCATTACGTTATAACGTATAACGTTCTATAGTATTACGTTATGACGTATAACGTTATATAGTATTACGTTATAACGTGTAACGTACTATAGCATTTCCTTATAACGTATAACATCATACGGTTTTACGTTATAACGTATAACGTCATCTTGTATTACGTTATAACGTATAACGTTATATAGTATTACGTTATACCGTATCACGTTATGTGGTATTACGTTATAACGTATAACGTACTATAGCATTCCTTTATAACGTATAACGTCATATAGTGTTACGTTATAACGTATAACGTTATATAGTATTACGTTATGACGTATAACGTCATAAGGTATTACGTTATAACTTATAACGTTATATAGTATTACGTTATAACGTGTTACGTACTATAGCATTACTTTATAACGTATAACGTTATATAGTATTACGTTATAACCTATAACGATATATAGTATTACGTTATAACGTGTAACTTACTATAGCATTTCTTCATAACGTATAACGTCATATGGTATCACGTTATAACGTATAACGGTATATAGTATTACGTTATAACGTATAACGTTATGTGGTATTACGTGATAACGTATAACGTTATATAGTATTACGTTATAACATATAACATTATATAGTATTACGTTATGACGTATAACGTCATAAGGTATTACGTTATAACTTATAACGTTATATAGTATTACGTTATAACGTGTAACGTACTATAGCATTTCCTTATAACGTATAACATCATATGGTACTACGTTATAATGTATAACGTCATATGGTATTATGTTATAACGTATAACGTTATATAGTATTACGTTATAACGTATAACGTTATATAGTATTACGTTATGACGTATAACGTCATAAGGCATTACGTTATGACGTATAACGTCATAAGGCATTACGTTATAACTTATAACGTTATATAGTATTACGTTATAACGTGTAACGTACTATAGCATTTCCTTATAACGTATAACATCATATGGTATTACGTTATAACGTGTAACGTCATAAGGTATTACCTTATAACGTATAACGTTATGTAGCATTACGTTATAACGTATAACGTTATTTAGTATTACGTTATACCGTATAACATTATGTGGTATTACGTTATAACGTATAACGTTAAATAGCATTACGTTATAACGTATAACGTTATGTAGTATTACGTTATAACATGTAACGTACTATAGCATTTCCTTATAACGTATAACATCATATGGTATTACGTTATAACGTATAACGTCATATGGTATTACGTTATAACGTATAACGTTATATAGTATTACGTTATATAGTATTACGTTATAACGTATAACGTTATGTGGTATTACGTTATAACGTATAACGTTATATAGCATTACGTTATTACGCATAACGTTATTAGCATTACGTTATAACAAATAACGTTATATAGTATTACGTTATAACGTGTAACGTACTATAGCATATCTTTATAACGTATAACGTCATATGGTATCACGTTATAACGTATAACGGTATACAGTATTACGTTATAACGTATAACGTTATGTGGTATTACCTTATAACGTATAACGTTATGTAGCATTACGTTATAACGTATAACGTCATAAGGTATTACCTTATAACGTATAACGTTATGTAGCATTACGTTATAACGTATAACGTTCTGTAGTATTACGTTATGACGTATAACGTTATATAGTATTACGTTATAACGTGTAACGTACTATAGCATTTCCTTATAACGTATAACATCGTACGGTTTTACGTTATTACGTATAACGTCATCTTGTATTACGTTATAACGTATAACGTTATATAGTATTACGTTATAACGTATAACGTTATATAGTATTACGTTATGACGTATAACGTCATAAGGTATTACCTTATAACGTATAACGTTATGTAGCATTACGTTATAACGTATAACGTTCTATAGTATTACGTTATGACGTATAACGTTATATAGTATTACGTTATAACGTGTAACGTACTATAGCATTTCCTTATAACGTATAACATCATACGGTTTTACGTTATAACGTATAACGTTATGTAGCATTACGTTATAACGTATAACGTTCTATAGTATTACGTTATGACGTATAACGTTATATAGTATTACGTTATAACGTGTAACGTACTATAGCATTTCCTTATAACGTATACCATAATACGGTTTTACGTTATAACGTATAACGTTATGTAGTATTACGTTATAACGTATAACGGTATACAGTATTACGTTATAACGTATAACGTTATGTGGTATTACCTTATAACGTATAACGTTATGTAGCATTACGTTATAACGTATAACGTCATAAGGTATTACCTTATAACGTATAACGTTATGTAGCATTACGTTATAACGTATAACGTTCTATAGTATTACGTTATAACGTATAACGTTATGTGGTATTACCTTCTAACGTATAACGTTGTGTAGCATTACGTTATGACGTATGACGTCATAAGGTATTACCTTATAACGTATAACGTTATGTAGCATTACATTATAACGTATAACGGTATACAGTATTACGTTATAACGTATAACGTTATGTGGTATTACCTTATAATGTATAACGTTATGTAGCATTACGTTATAACGTATAACGTCATAAGGTATTACCTTATAACGTATAACGTTATGTAGCATTACGTTATAACGTATAACGTTCTATAGTATTACGTTATGACGTATAACGTTATATAGTATTACGTTATAACGTGTAACGTACTATAGCATTTCCTTATAACGTATAACATCATACGGTTTTACGTTATAACATATAACGTTATGCAGCATTACGTTATAACGTATAACGTTCTATAGCATTATGTTATGACGTATAACGTTAGATAGTATTACGTTATAACGTGTAACGTACAATAGCATTTCCTTATAACGTATAACATCATACGGTTTTACGTTATAACGTATAACGTCATCTTGTATTACGTTATAACGTATAACGTTATATAGTATTACGTTATAACGTATAACGTTATGTGGTATTACCTTATAATGTATAACGTTATGTAGCATTACGTTATAACGTATAACGTCATAAGGTATTACCTTATAACGTATAACGTTATGTAGCATTACGTTATAACGTATAACGTTCTATAGTATTACGTTATGACGTATAACGTTATATAGTATTACGTTATAACGTGTAACGTACTATAGCATTTCCTTATAACGTATAACATCATACGGTTTTACGTTATAACATATAACGTTATGTAGCATTACGTTATAGCGTATAACGTTCTATAGTATTACGTTATGACGTATAACGTTATATAGTATTACGTTATAACGTGTAACGTACTATAGCATTTCCTTATAACGTATAACATCATACGGTTTTACGTTATAACGTATAACGTCATCTTGTATTACGTTATAACGTATAACGTTATATAGTATTACGTTATAACGTATAACGTTATATAGTATTACGTTATGACGTATAACGTCATAAGGTATTACCTTATAACGTATAACGTTATGTAGCATTACGTTATAACGTATAACGTTCTATAGTATTACGTTATGACGTATAACGTTATATAGTATTACGTTATGACGTATAACGTCATAAGGTATTACGTTACAACTTATAACGTTATATAGTATTACGTCATAACGTATAACGTCATAAGGTATTACCTTATAACGTATAACGTTATGTAGCATTACGTTATAACGTATGACGTTCTATAGTATTACGTTATAACGTATAACGTCATAAGGTATTACCTTATAACGTATAACGTTATGTAGCATTACGTTATAACGTATAACGTTCTATAGTATTACGTTATAACGTATAACGTTATGTGGTATTACCTTATAACGTATATCGTTATGTAGCATTACGTTATAACGTATAACGGCATAAGGTATTACCTTATAACGTATAACGTTATGTAGCATTACGTTATAACGTATAACGTTCTATAGTATTACGTTATGACGTATAACGTTATATAGTATTACGTTATAACGTGTAACGTACTATAGCATTTCCTTATAACGTATAACATCATACGGTTTTACGTTATAACGTATAACGTCATCTTGTATTACGTTATAACGTATAACGTTATATAGTATTACGTTATAACGTATAACGTTATATAGTATTACGTTATGACGTATAACGTCATAAGGTATTACCTTATAACGTATAACGTTATGTAGCATTACGTTATAACGTATAACGTTCTATAGTATTACGTTATGACGTATAACGTTATATAGTATTACGTTATAACGTGTAACGTACTATAGCATTTCCTTATAACGTATAACATCATACGGTTTTACGTTATAACGTATAACGTTATGTAGCTTTACGTTATAACGTATAACGGTATACAGTATTACGTTATAACGTATAACGTTATGTGGTATTACCTTATAACGTATAACGTTATGTAGTATTACGTTATAACGTATAACGTCATAAGGTATTACCTTATAACGTATAACGTTATGTAGCATTACGTTATAACGTATAACGGTATACAGTATTACGTTATGACGTATAACGTTATATAGTATTACGTTATAACGTGTAACGTACTATAGCATTTCCTTATAACGTATAACATCATACGGTTTTACGTTATAACGTATAACGTCATCTTGTATTACGTTATAACGTATAACGTTATATAGTATTACGTTATGACGTATAACGTCATAAGGTATTACGTTACAACTTATAACGTTATATAGTATTACGTCATAACGTATAACGTCATAAGGTATTACCTTATAACGTATAACGTTATGTAGCATTACGTTATAACGTATAACGTTCTATAGTATTACGTTATAACGTATAACGTCATAAGGTATTACCTTATAACGTATAACGTTATGTAGCATTACGTTATAACGTATAACGTTCTATAGTATTACGTTATAACGTATAACGTTATGTGGTATTACCTTATAACGTATATCGTTATGTAGCATTACCTTATAACGTATAACGGCATAAGGTATTACCTTATAACGTATAACGTTATGTAGCATTACGTTATAACGTATAACGTTCTATAGTATTACGTTATGACGTGTAACGTACTATAGCATTTCCTTATAACGTATAACATCATACGGTTTTACGTTATAACGTATAACGTTATGTAGCATTACGTTATAACGTATAACGTTCTATAGTATTACGTTATGACGTATAACGTTATATAGTATTACGTTATAACGTGTAACGTACTATAGCATTTCCTTATAACGTATAACATCATACGGTTTTACGTTATAACGTATAACGTTATGTAGCTTTACGTTATAACGTATAACGGTATACAGTATTACGTTATAACGTATAACGTTATGTGGTATTACCTTATAACGTATAACGTTATGTAGCATTACGTTATAACGTATAACGTCATAAGGTATTACCTTATAACGTATAACGTTATGTAGCATTACGTTATAACGTATAACGTTCTATAGTATTACGTTATGACGTATAACGTTATATAGTATTACGTTATAACGTGTAACGTACTATAGCATTTCCTTATAACGTATAACATCATACGGTTTTACGTTATAACGTATAACGTCATCTTGTATTACGTTTTAACGTATAACGTTATATAGTATTACGTTATAACGTATAACGTTATATAGTATTACGTTATGACGTATAACGTCATAAGGTATTACCTTATAACGTATAACGTTATGTAGCATTACGTTATAACGTATAACGTTCTATAGTATTACGTTATGACGTATAACGTTATATAGTATTACGTTATAACGTGTAACGTACTATAGCATTTCCTTATAACGTATAACATCATACGGTTTTACGTTATAACGTATAACGTTATGTAGCATTACGTTATAACGTATAAAATTCTATAGTATTACGTTATGACGAATAACGTTATATAGTATTACGATATAACGTGTAACGTACTATAGCATTTCCTTATAACGTATAACATCATACGGTTTTACGTTATAACGTATAACGTTATGTAGCATTACGTTATAACGTATAACGGTATACAGTATTACGTTATAACGTATAACGTTATGTGGTATTACCTTATAACGTATAACGTTATGTAGCATTACGTTATAACGTATAACGTCATAAGGTATTACCTTATAACGTATAACGTTATGTAGCATTACGTTATAACGTATATCGTTCTATAGTATTACGTTATAACGTATAATGTTATGTGGTATTACCTTATAACGTATAACGTTATGTAGCATTACGTTATGACGTATGACGTCATAAGGTATTACCTTATAACGTATAACGTTATGTAGCATTACGTTATAACTAATAACGTTCTATAGTATTACGTTATGACGTGTAACGTACTATAGCATTTCCTTATAACGTATAACATCATACGGTTTTACGTTATAACGTATAACGTCATCTTGTATTACGTTATAACGTATAACGTTATATAGTATTACGTTATGACGTATAACGTCATAAGGTATTACGATACAACTTATAACGTTATATAATATTACGTCATAACGTATAACGTCATAAGGTATTACCTTATAACGTATAACGTTATGTAGCATTACGTTATAACGTATAACGTTCTATAGTATTACGTTATAACGTATAACGTCATAAGGTATTACCTTATAACGTATAACGTTATGTAGCATTACGTTATAACGTATAACGTTCTATAGTATTACGTTATAACGTATAACGTTATGTGGTATTACCTTATAACGTATATCGTTATGTAGCATTACCTTATAACGTATAACGGCATAAGGTATTACCTTATAACGTATAACGTTATGTAGCATTACGTTATAACGTATAACGTTCTATAGTATTACGTTATGACGTGTAACGTACTATAGCATTTCCTTATAACGTATAACATCATACGGTTTTACGTTGTAACGTATAACGTCATCTTGTATTACGTTATAACGTATAACGTTATATAGTATTACGTTATAACGTATAACGTTATATAGTATTACGTTATGACGTATAACGTCATAAGGTATTACCTTATAACGTATAACGTTATGTAGCATTACGTTATAACGTATAACGTTCTATAGTATTACGTTATGACGTATAACGTTATATAGTATTACGTTATAACGTGTAACGTACTATAGCATTTCCTTATAACGTATAACATCATACGGTTTTACGTTATAACGTATAACGTTATGTAGCATTACGTTATAACGTATAACGTCATAAGGTATTACCTTATAACGTATAACGTTATGTAGCATTACGTTATAACGTATAACGTTCTATAGTATTACGTTATGACGTATAACGTTATATAGTATTACGTTATAACGTGTAACGTACTATAGCATTTCCTTATAACGTATAACATCATACGGTTTTACGTTATAACGTATAACGTCATCTTGTATTACGTTATAACGTATAACGTTATATAGTATTACGTTATAATGTATAACGTTATATAGTATTACGTTATGACGTATAACGTCATCAGGTATTACCTTATAACGTATAATGTTATGTAGCATTACGTTATAACGTATAACGTTCTATAGTATTACGTTATCACGTATAACGTTATATAGTATTACGTTATAACGTGTAACGTACTATAGCATTTCCTTATAACGTATAACATCATACGGTTTTACGTTATAACGTATAACGTTATGTAGCATTACGTTATAACGTATAAAATTCTATAGTATTACGTTATGACGTATAACGTTATATAGTATTACGATATAACGTGTAACGTACTATAGCATTTCCTTATAACGTATAACATCATACGGTTTTACGTTATAACGTATAACGTTATGTAGCATTACGTTATAACGTATAACGGTATACAGTATTACGTTATAACGAGTAACGTTATGTGGTATTACCTTATAACGTATAACGTTATGTAGCATTACGTTATAACGTATAACGTCATAAGGTATTACCTTATAACGTATAACGTTATGTAGCATTACGTTATAACGTATAACGTTCTATAGTATTACGTTATAACGTATAATGTTATGTGGTATTACCTTATAACGTATAACGTTATGTAGCATTACGTTATGACGTATGACGTCATAAGGTATTACCTTATAACGTATAACGTTATGTAGCATTACGTTATAACGTATAACGGTATACAGTATTACGTTATAACGTATAACGTTATGTGGTATTACCTTATAATGTATAACGTTATGTAGCATTACGTTATAACGTATAACGTCATAAGGTATTACCTTATAACGTATAACGTTATGTAGCATTACGTTATAACGTATAACGTTCTACAGTATTATGTTATAACGTGTAACGTACTATAGCATTTCCTTATAACGTATAAGATCATATGGTATTACGTTATAACGTATAACTTCATATGGTATTACCTTATAACGTATAACGTTATATAGCATCACGTTATAACGTATAACGTTATGTAGTATTACGTTATAACGTGTAACGTACTATAGCATTTCCTTATAACGTATAAGATCATATGGTATTACGTTATAACGCATAATGTTATGTAGCATTACGTTATAACGAATAACGTTATATAGTATTACGTTATAACGTATAACGTCAGAAGGTATTACGTTATACCTTATAACGTTATATAATATTACGTTATAGTGTGTAACGTACTATAGCATTCCTTTATAACGTATAACGTCATATGGTATTACGCTATAACGTATAACGTTATATATTATTACGTTATAACGTATAACGTTATATAGTATTACGTTATAACGTATAACGTTATATAGTATTACGTTATGACGTATAACGTCATAAGGTATTACGTTATAACTTATAACGTTATATAGTATTACGTTATAACGTGTAACGTACTATAGCATTCCTTTATAACGTATAACGTCATATAGTATTACGTTATAACGTATAACGTTATATAGTATTACGTTATAACGTATAACGTCATAAGGTATTACCTTATAACGTATAACGTTATGTAGCATTACGTTATAACGTATAACGTTCTATAGTATTACGTTATGACGTATAACGTTATATAGTATTACGTTATAACGTGTAACGTACTATAGCATTTCCTTATAACGTATAACATCATACGGTTTTACGTTATAACGTATAACGTCATCTTGTATTACGTTATAACGTATAACGTTATATAGTATTACGTTATAACGTATAACGTTATAAAGTATTACGTTATGACGTATAACGTCATAAGGTATTACCTTATAACGTATAACGTTATGTAGCATTACGTTATAACGTATAACGTTCTATAGTATTACGTTATGACGTATAACGTTATATAGTATTACGTTATAACGTGTAACGTACTATAGCATTTCCTTATAACGTATAACATCATACGGTTTTACGTTATAACGTATAACGTTATGTAGCATTACGTTATAACGTATAACGGTATACAGTATTACGTTATAACGTATAACATTATGTGGTATTACCTTATAACGTATAACGTTATGTAGCATTACGTTATAACGTATAACGTCATAAGGTATTACCTTATAACGTATAACGTTATGTAGCATTACGTTATAACGTATAACGTTCTATAGTATTACGTTATAACGTATAACGTTATGTGGTATTACCTTATAACGTATAACGTTATGTAGCATTACGTTATGACGTATGACGTCATAAGGTATTACCTTATAACGTATAACGTTATGTAGCATTACGTTATAACGTATAACGGTATACAGTATTACGTTATAACGTATAACTTCATATGGTATTACCTTATAACGTATAACGTTATATAGCATTACGTTATAACGTATAACGTTATGTAGTATTACGTTATAACGTGTAACGTACTATAGCATTTCCTTATAACGTATAAGATCATATGGTATTACGTTATAACGTATAACGTCATATGGTATTACGTTATAACGTATAACGTTATATAGTATTACGTTATAACGTATAACGTTATGTGGTATTACGTTATAACGTATAACGTTATATAGAAATACGTTATAACGCATAATGTTATGTAGCATTACGTTATAACGAATAACGTTATATAGTATTACCTTATAACGTATAACGTCAGAAGGTATTACGTTATACCTTATAACGTTATATAATATTACGTTATAGTGTGTAACGTACTATAGCATTCCTTTATAACGTATAACGTCATATGGTATTACGCTATAACGTATAACGTTATATATTATTACGTTATAACGTATAACGTTATATAGTATTACGTTATAACGTATAACGTTATATAGTATTACGTTATGACGTATAACGTCATAAGGTATTACGTTATAACTTATAACGTTATATAGTATTACGTTGTAACGTGTAACGTACTATAGCATTCCTTTATAACGTATAACGTCATATAGTATTACGTTATAACGTATAACGTTATATAGTATTACGTTATGACGTATAACGTCATAAGGTATTAGCTTATAACGTATAACGTCATAAGGTGTTACGTTATAACTTATAACGTTATATAGTATTACGTCATAACGTGTAACGTACTATAGCATTTCTAGATAACGTATAATGTCATATGGTATTACGTTATAACGTATAACGGTATATAGTATTACGTTATAACGTATAACGTTATGTGGTATTACGTTATAAAGTATAACGTTATATAGTATTACGTTATAACGTGTAACGTACTATAGCATTTCCTTATAACGTATAACATCATATGGTACTACGTTATAATGTATAACGTCATATGGTATTATGTTATAACGTATAACGTTATATCGTATTACGTTATAACGTATAACGTTATATAGTATTACGTTATGACGTATAACGTCATAAGGCATTACGTTATGACGTATAACGTCATATGGCATTACGTTATAATTTATAACGTTATATAGTATTACGCTATGACGTATAACGTCATAAGGTATTACGTTATAACTTATAACGTTATATAGTATTACGTTATAACGTGTTACGTACTATAGCATTACTTTATAACGTATAACGTTATATAGTATTACGTTATAACCTATAACGATATATAGTATTACGTTATAACGTGTAACTTACTATAGCATTTCTTTATAACGTATAACGTCATATGGTATCACGTTATAACGTATAACGGTATATAGTATTACGTTATAACGTATAACGTTATGTGGTATTACGTGATAACGTATAACGTTATATAGTATTACGTTATAACATATAACGTTATATAGTATTACGTTATGACGTATAACGTCATAAGGTATTACGTTATAACTTATAACGTTATATAGTATTACGTTATAACGTGTAACGTACTATAGCATTTCCTTATAACGTATAACATCATATGGTACTACGTTATAATGTATAACGTCATATGGTATTATGTGTTAACGTATAACGTTATATCGTATTACGTTATAACGTATAACGTTATATAGTATTACGTTATGACGTATAACGTCATAAGGCATTACGTTATGACGTATAACGTCATAAGGCATTACGTTATAACTTATAACGTTATAAAGTATTACGTTATAACGTGTAACGTACTATAGCATTTCCTTATAACGTATAACATCATATGGTATTACGTTATAACGTATAACGTCATATGGTATCATGTTATAACGTATAACGTTATATAGTATTACGTTATAACGTATAACGTTATATAGTGTTACGTTATGACGTATAACGTTATATAGTATTACGTTATAACATGTAACGTACTATAGCATTTCCTTATAACGTATAACATCATATGGTATTACGTTATAACGTATAACGTCATATGGTATTACGTTATAACGTATAACGTTATATAGTATTACGTTATATAGTATTACGTTATAACGTATAACGTTATGTGGTATTACGTTATAACGTATAACGTTATATAGCATTACGTTATTACGCATAACGTTATTAGATTACGTTATAACGAATAACGTTATATAGTATTACGTTATAAAGTGTAACGTACTATAGCATTTCTTTATAACGTATAACGTCATATGGTGTCACGTTATAACGTATAACGGTATACAGTATTACGTTATAACGTATAACGTTATGTGGTATTACCTTATAACGTATACCGTTATGTAGCATTACGTTATAACGTATAACGTCATAAGGTATTACCTTATAACGTATAACGTTATGTAGCATTACGTTATAACGTATAACGTTCTATAGTATTACGTTATGACGTATAACGTTATATAGTATTGCGTTATAACGTGTAACGTACTATAGCATTTCCTTATAACGTATAACATCATACGGTTTTACGTTATAACGTATAACGTCATCTTGTATTACGTTATAACGTATAACGTTATATAGTATTACGTTATAACGTATAACGTTATATAGTATTACGTTATGACGTATAACGTCATAAGGTATTACCTTACAACGTATAACGTTATGTAGCATTACGTTATAACGTATAACGTTCTATAGTATTACGTTATGACGTATAACGTTATATAGTATTACGTTATAACGTGTAACGTACTATAGCATTTCCTTATAACGTATAACATCATACGGTTTTACGTTATAACGTATAACGTCATCTTGTATTACGTTATAACGTATAACGTTATATAGTATTACGTTATGACGTATAACGTCATAAGGTATTACGTTATAACTTATAACGTTATATAGTATTACGTCATAACGTATAACGTCATAAGGTATTACCTTATAACGTATAACGTTATGTAGCATTACGTTATAACGTGTAACGTACTATAGCATTTCCTTATAACGTATAACATCATATGGTACTACCTTATAATGTATAACGTCATATGGTATCATGTTATAACGTATAACGTTATATCGTATTACGTTATAACGTATAACGTTATATAGTATTACGTTATGACGTATAACGTCATAAGGCATTACGTTATGACGTATAACGTCATAAGGCATTACGTTATAACTTATAACGTTATATAGTATTACGTTATAACTTGTAACGTACTATAGCATTTCCTTATAACGTATAACATCATATGGTATAACGTTATAACGTATAACGTCATATGGTATCATGTTATAACGTATAACGTTATATAGTATTACGTTATAACGTATAACGTTATATAGTGTTACGTTATGACGTATAACGTTATATAGTATTACGTTATAACATGTAACGTACTATAGCATTTCCTTATAACGTATAACATCATATGGTATTACGTTATAAAGTATAACGTCATATGGTATTACGTTATAACGTATAACGTTATATAGTATTACGTTATATAGTATAACGTTATATAGTATTACGTTATAACGTGTAACGTACTATAGCATTTCCTTATAACGTATAACATCATACGGTTTTACGTTATAACGTATAACGTTATATAGTATTACGTTATAACGTATAACGTCATAAGGTATTACCTTATAACGTATAAAGTTATGTAGCATTACGTTATAACGTATAACGTTCTATAGTATTACGTTATGACGTATAACGTTATATAGTATTACGTTATAACGTGTAACGTACTATAGCATTTCCTTATAACGTATAACATCATACGGTTTTACGTTATAACATATAACGTTATGTAGCATTACGTTATAACGTATAACGTTCTATAGTATTACGTTATGACGTATAACGTTATATAGTATTACGTTATAACGTGTAACGTACTATAGCATTCCTTTATAACGTATAACGTCATATAGTATTACGTTATAACGTATAACGTTATATAGTATTACGTTATAACGTATAACGTCATAAGGTATTACCTTATAACGTATAACGTTATATAGCATTACGTTATAACGTATAACGTTCTATGGTATTACGTCATGACGTATAACGTTATATAGTATTACGTTATAACGTGTAACGTACTATAGCATTTCCTTATAACGTATAACATCATACGGTTTTACGTTATAACGTATAACGTCATCTTGTATTACGTTATAACGTATAACGTTATATAGTATTACGTTATGACGTATAACGTCATAAGGTATTACGTTATAACTGATAACGTTATATAGTATTACGTCATAACGTATAACGTCATAACGTATTACCTTATAACGTATAACGTTATGTAGCATTACGTTATAACGTATAACGTTCTATAGTATTACGTTATGACGTATAACGTTATATAGTATTACGTTATAACGTGTAACGTACTATAGCATTCCTTTATAACGTATAACGTCATATAGTATTACGTTATAACGTTTAACTTTGTATAGTATTACGTTATAACGTATAACGTCATAAGGTATTACCTTATAACGTATAACGTTATGTAGCATTACGTTATAACGTATAACGTTCTATAGTATTACGTTATAACGTATAACGTTATGTGGTATTACCTTATAACGTATAACGTTATGTAGCATTACGTTATAACGTATAACGTCATAAGGTATTACCTTATAACGTAGAATGTTATGTAGCATTACGTTATAACGTATAACGTTCTATAGTATTACGTTATGACGTATAACGTAATATAGTATTACGTTATAACGTGTAACGTACTATAGCATTTCCTTATAACGTATAACATCATACGGTTTTACGTTATAACGTATAACGTCATCTTGTATTACGTTATAACGTATAACGTTATATAGTATTACGTTATAACGTATAACGTTATATAGTATTACGTTATGACGTATAACGTCATAAGGTATTACCTTATAACGTATAACGTTATGTAGCATTACGTTATAACGTATAACGTTCTATAGTATTACGTTATGACGTATAACGTTATATAGTATTACGTTATAACGTGTAACGTACTATAGCATTTCCTTATAACGTATAACATCATACGGTTTTACGTTATAACGTATAACGTTATGTAGCATTACGTTATAACGTATAACGTTCTATAGTATTACGTTATGACGTATAACGTTATATAGTATTACGTTATAACGTGTAACGTACTATAGCATTTCCTTATAACGTATAACATCATACGGTTTTACGTTATAACGTATAACGTTATGTAGCATTACGTTATAATGTATAACGGTATACAGTATTACGTTATAACGTATAACGTTATGTGGTATTACCTTATAACGTATAACGTTATGTAGCATTACGTTATAACGTATAACGTCATAAGGTATTACCTTATAACGTATAACGTTATGTAGCATTACGTTATAACGTATAACGTTCTATAGTATTACGTTATAACGTATAACGTTATGTGGTATTACCTTATAACGTATAACGTTATGTAGCATTACGTTATGACGTATGACGTCATAAGGTATTACCTTATAACGTATAACGTTATGTAGCATTACGTTAAAACGCATAATGTTATGTAGCATTACGTTATAACGAGTAACGTTATATAGTATTACGTTATAACGTATAACGTCAGAAGGTATTACGTTATACCTTATAACGTTATATAATATTACGTTATAGTGTGTAACGTACTATAGCATTCCTTTATAACGTATAACTTCATAAGGTATTACCTTATAACGTATCACGTTATGTAGCATTACGTTATAACGTATAACGTTCTATAGTATTACGTTATGACGTATAACGTTATATAGTATTACGTTATAACGTGTAACGTACTATAGCATTTCCTTATAACGTATAACATCATATGGTATTACGTTATAACGTATAACGTCATATGGTATTATGTTATAACGTATAACGTTATATAGTATTACGTTATAACGTATAACGTTATATAGTGTTACGTTATGACGTATAACGTTATATAGTATTACGTTATAACGTGTAACGTACTATAGCATTTCCTTATAACGTATAACATCATATGGTATTACGTTATAACGTATAACGTCATAAGGTATTACCTTATAACGTATAACGTTATGTAGCATTACGTTATAACGTATAACGTTATTTAGTATTACGTTATGACGTATAACGTTATATAGTATTACGTTATAACGTGTAACGTACTATAGCATTTCCTTATAACGTATAACATCATACGGTTTTACGTTATAACGTATAACGTCATCTTGTATTACGTTATAACGTATAACGTTATATAGTATTACGTTATAACGTATAACGTTATATAGTATTACGTTATGACGTATAACGTTATATAGTATTACGTTATGACGTATAACGTCATAAGGTGTTACGTTATAACTTATAACGTTATATAGTATTACGTCATAACGTGTAACGTACTATAGCATTTCTTTATAACGTATAACGTCATATGGTATTACGTTATAACGTATAACGGTATATAGTATTACGTTATAACGTATAACGTTATGT
Source organism: Bombus sonorus (assembly GCA_029958995.1). Taxonomy (NCBI): domain Eukaryota; kingdom Metazoa; phylum Arthropoda; class Insecta; order Hymenoptera; family Apidae; genus Bombus; species Bombus sonorus. The sequence continues at coordinate 189,116 of JARWAU010000080.1, forward strand.
GGTATTACGTTATAAAGTATAACGTTATATAGTATTACGTTATAACGTATAACGTTATATAGTATTACGTTATGACGTATAACGTCATAAGGTATTACGCTATAACTTATAACGTTATATAGTATTACGTTATAACGTGTAACGTACTATAGCATTCCTTTATAAGGTATAACGTCATATAGTATTACGTTATAACGTATAACGTTATATAGTATTACGTTATAACGTATAACGTCATAAGGTATTACCTTATAACGTATAACGTTATGTAGCATTACGTTATAACGTATAACGTTCTATAGTATTACGTTATGACGTATAACGTTATATAGTATTACGTTATAACGTGTAACGTACTATAGCATTTCCTTATAACGTATAACATCATACGGTTTTACGTTATAACGTATAACGTCATCTTGTATTACGTTATAACGTATAACGTTATATAGTATTACGTTATAACGTATAACGTTATGTAGCATTACGTTATGACGTATGACGTCATAAGGTATTACCTTATAACGTATAACGTTATGTAGCATTACGTTATAACGCATAATGTTATGTAGCATTACGTTATAACGAGTAACGTTATATAGTATTACGTTATAACGTATAACGTCAGAAGGCATTAGGTTATACCTTATAACGTTATATAATATTACGTTATAGTGTGTAACGTACTATAGCATTCCTTTATAACGTATAACTTCATAAGGTATTACCTTATAACGTATCACGTTATGTAGCATTACGTTATAACGTATAACGTTCTATAGTATTACGTTATGACGTATAACGTTATATAGTATTACGTTGTAACGTGTAACGTACTATAGCATTTCCTTATAACGTATAACATCATACGGTTTTACGTTATAACGTATAACGTCATATTGTATTACGTTATAACGTATAACGTTATATAGTATTACGTTATAACGTATAACGTTATATAGTATTACGTTATGACGTATAACGTCATAAGGTATTACGTTATAACTTATAACGTTATATAGTATTACGTCATAACGTATAACGTACTATAGCATTCCTTTGTAACGTATAACGTCATATAGTGTTACGTTATAACGTATAACGTTATATAGTATTACATTATGACGTATAACTTCATAAGGTATTACGTTATAACTTATAACGTTATATAGTATTACGTTATAACGTGTTACGCACTATAGCATTCCTTTATAACGTATAACGTCATATAGTATTACGTTATAACGTATAACGTTATATAGTATTACGTTATAACGTATAACGTCATAAGGTATTACCTTATAACGTATAACGTTATGTAGCATTACGTTATAACGTATAACGTTCTACAGTATTATGTTATGACGTTTAACGTTATATAGTATTACGTTATAACGTGTAACGTACTATAGCATTTCCTTATAACGTATAACATCATACGGTATTACGTTATAACGTATAACTTCATATGGTATTACCTTATAACGTATAACGTTATATAGCATTACGTTATAACGTATAACGTTATGTAGTATTACGTTATAACGTGTAACGTACTATAGCATTTCCTTATAACGTATAAGATCATATGGTATTACGTTATAACGTATAACGTCATATGGTATTACGTTATAACGTATAACGTTATATAGTATTACGTTATAACGTATAACGTTATGTGGAATTACGTTATAACGTATAACGTTATATAGAAATACGTTATAACGCATAATGTTATGTAGCATTACGTTATAACGAATAACGTTATATAGTATTACGTTATAACGTATAACGTCAGAAGGTATTACGTTATACCTTATAACGTTATATAATATTACGTTATAGTATGTAACGTACTATAGCATTCCTTTCTAACGTATAACGTCATATGGTATTACGCTATAACGTATAACGTTATATATTATTACGTTATAACGTATAACGTTATATAGTATTACGTTATGACGTATAACGTCATAAGGTATTACGTTATAACTTATAACGTTATATAGTATTACGTTATAACGTGTTACGTACTATAGCATTACTTTATAACGTATAACGTTATATAGTATTACGTTATAACCTATAACGATATATAGTATTACGTTATAACGTGTAACTTACTATAGCATTTCTTTATAACGTATAACGTCATATGGTATCACGTTATAACGTATAACGGTATATAGTATTACGTTATAACGTATAACGTTATATAGTATTACGTTATAACGTATAACGTTATATAGTATTACGTTATAACGTATAACGTTATATAGTATTACGTTATAACGTATAACGTTATATAGTATTACGTTATGACGTATAACGTCATAAGGTATTACGTTATAACTTATAACGTTATATAGTATTACGTTATAACGTGTAACGTACTATAGCATTCCTTTATAACGTATAACGTCATATAGTATTACGTTATAACGTATAACGTTATATAGTATTACGTTATAACGTATAACGTCATAAGGTATTACCTTATAACGTATAACGTTATATAGCATTACGTTATAACGTATAACGTTCTATAGTATTACGTTATGACGTATAACGTTATATAGTATTACGTTATAACGTATAACGTTATATAGTATTACGTTATACCGTATCACGTTATGTGGTATTACGTTATAACGTATAACGTACTATAGCATTCCTTTATAACGTATAACGTCATATAGTGTTACGTTATAACGTATAACGTCAAATAGTATTACGTTATGACGTATAACGTCATAAGGTATTACGTTATAACTTATAACGTTATATAGTATTACGTTATAACGTGTTACGTACTATAGCATTACTTTATAACGTATAACGTTATATAGTATTACGTTATAACCTATAACGATATATAGTATTACGTTATAACGTGTAACTTACTATAGCATTTCTTTATAACGTATAACGTCATATGGTATCACGTTATAACGTATAACGGTATATAGTATTACGTTATAACGTATAACGTTATGTGGTACTACGTGATAACGTATAACGTCATATAGTATTACGTTATAACATATAACGTTATATAGTATTACGTTATGACGTATAACGTCATAAGGCATTACGTTATAACTTATAACGTTATATAGTATTACGTTATAACGTGTAACGTACTATAGCATTTCCTTATAACGTATAACATCATATGGTATTACGTTATAACGTATAACGTCATATGGTATTATGTTATAACGTATAACGTTATATAGTATTACGTTATAACGTATAACGTTATATAGTGTTACGTTATGACGTATAACGTTATATAGTATTACGTTATAACGTGTAACGTACTATAGCATTTCCTTATAACGTATAACATCATATGGTATTACGTTATAACGTATAACGTCATAAGGTATTACCTTATAACGTATAACGTTATGTAGCATTACGTTATAACGTATAACATTATTTAGTATTACGTTATACCGTATAACGTTATGTGGTATTACGTTATAACGTATAACGTTAAATAGCATTACGTTATAACGTAGAACGTTATGTAGTATTACGTTATAACATGTAACGTACTATAGCATTTCCTTATAACGTATAACATCATATGGTATTACGTTATAACGTATAACGTCATATGGTATTACGTTATAACGTATAACGTTATATAGTATTACGTTATATAGTATTACGTTATAACGTATAACGTTATGTGGTATTACGTTATAACGTATAACGTTATATAGCATTACGTTATTACGCATAACGTTATTAGCATTACGTTATAACGAATAACGTTATATAGTATTACGTTATAACGTGTAACGTACTATAGCATTTCTTTATAACGTATAACGTCATATGGTATCACGTTATAACGTATAACGGTATACAGTATTACGTTATAACGTATAACGTTATGTGGTATTACCTTATAACGTATAACGTTATGTAGCATTACGTTATAACGTATAACGTCATATGGTATTACCTTATAACGTATAACGTTATGTAGCATTACGTTATAACGTATAACGTTATATAGCATTACGTTATAACGTATAACGTTATGTAGTATTACGTTATAACGTGTAACGTACTATAGCATTTCCTTATAACGTATAAGATCATATGGTATTACGTTATAACGTATAACGTCATATGGTATTACGTTATAACGTATAACGTTATATAGTATTACGTTATAACGTATAACGTTATGTGGAATTACGTTATAACGTATAACGTTATATAGAAATACGTTATAACGCATAATGTTATGTAGCATTACGTTATAACGAATAACGTTATATAGTATTACGTTATAACGTATAACGTCAGAAGGTATTACGTTATACCTTATAACGTTATATAATATTACGTTATAGTATGTAACGTACTATAGCATTCCTTTCTAACGTATAACGTCATATGGTATTACGCTATAACGTATAACGTTATATATTATTACGTTATAACGTATAACGTTATATAGTATTACGTTATGACGTATAACGTCATAAGGTATTACGTTATAACTTATAACGTTATATAGTATTACGTTATAACGTGTTACGTACTATAGCATTACTTTATAACGTATAACGTTATATAGTATTACGTTATAACCTATAACGATATATAGTATTACGTTATAACGTGTAACTTACTATAGCATTTCTTTATAACGTATAACGTCATATGGTATCACGTTATAACGTATAACGGTATATAGTATTACGTTATAACGTATAACGTTATGTGGTACTACGTGATAACGTATAACGTCATATAGTATTACGTTATAACATACAACGTTATATAGTATTACGTTATGACGTATAACGTCATAAGGCATTACGTTATAACTTATAACGTTATATAGTATTACGTTATAACGTGTAACGTACTATAGCATTTCCTTATAACGTATAACATCATATGGTATTACGTTATAACGTATAACGTCATATGGTATTATGTTATAACGTATAACGTTATATAGTATTACGTTATAACGTATAACGTTATATAGTGTTACGTTATGACGTATAACGTTATATAGTATTACGTTATAACGTGTAACGTACTATAGCATTTCCTTATAACGTATAACATCATATGGTATAACGTTATAACGTATAACGTCATAAGGTATTACCTTATAACGTATAACGTTATGTAGCATTACGTTATAACGTATAACATTATTTAGTATTACGTTATACCGTATAACGTTATGTGGTATTACGTTATAACGTATAACGTTAAATAGCATTACGTTATAACGTATAACGTTATGTAGTATTACGTTATAACATGTAACGTACTATAGCATTTCCTTATAACGTATAACATCATATGGTATTACGTTATAACGTATAACGTCATATGGTATTACGTTATAACGTATAACGTTATATAGTATTACGTTATATAGTATTACGTTATAACGTATAACGTTATGTGGTATTACGTTATAACGTATAACGTTATATAGCATTACGTTATTACGCATAACGTTATTAGCATTACGTTATAACGAATAACGTTATATAGTATTACGTTATAACGTGTAACGTACTATAGCATTTCTTTATAACGTATAACGTCATATGGTATCACGTTATAACGTATAACGTTATATAGTGTTACGTTATGACGTATAACGTTATATAGTATTACGTTATAACGTGTAACGTACTATAGCATTTCCTTATAACGTATAACATCATATGGTATTACGTTATAACGTATAACGTCATAAGGTATTACCTTATAACGTATAACGTTATGTAGCATTACGTTATAACGTATAACATTATTTAGTATTACGTTATACCGTATAACGTTATGTGGTATTACGGTATAACGTATAACGTTAAATAGCATTACGTTATAACGTATAACGTTATGTAGTATTACGTTATAACATGTAACGTACTATAGCATTTCCTTATAACGTATAACATCATATGGTATTACGTTATAACGTATAACGTCATATGGTATTACGTTATAACGTATAACGTTATATAGTATTACGTTATATAGTATTACGTTATAACGTATAACGTTATGTGGTATTACGTTATAACGTATAACGTTATATAGCATTACGTTATTACGCATAACGTTATTAGCATTACGTTATAACGAATAACGTTATATAGTATTACGTTATAACGTGTAACGTACTATAGCATTTCTTTATAACGTATAACGTCATATGGTATCACGTTATAACGTATAACGGTATACAGTATTACGTTATAACGTATAACGTTATGTGGTATTACCTTATAACGTATAACGTTATGTAGCATTACGTTATAACGTATAACGTCATAAGGTATTACCTTATAACGTATAACGTTATGTAGCATTACGTTATAACGTATAACGTTATATAGCATTACGTTATAACGTATAACGTTATGTAGTATTACGTTATAACGTGTAACGTACTATAGCATTTCCTTATAACGTATAAGATCATATGGTATTACGTTATAACGTATAACGTCATATGGTATTACGTTATAACGTATAACGTTATATAGTATTACGTTATAACGTATAACGTTATGTGGTATTACGTTATAACGTATAACGTTAAATAGCATTACGTTATAACGTATAACGTTATGTAGTATTACGTTATAACATGTAACGTACTATAGCATTTCCTTATAACGTATAACATCATATGGTATTACGTTATAACGTATAACGTCATATGGTATTACGTTATAACGTATAACGTTATATAGTATTACGTTATATAGTATTACGTTATAACGTATAACGTTATGTGGTATTACGTTATAACGTATAACGTTATATAGCATTACGTTATTACGCATAACGTTATTAGCATTACGTTATAACGAATAACGTTATATAGTATTACGTTATAACGTGTAACGTACTATAGCATTTCTTTATAACGTATAACGTCATATGGTATCACGTTATAACGTATAACGGTATACAGTATTACGTTATAACGTATAACGTTATGTGGTATTACCTTATAACGTATAACGTTATGTAGCATTACGTTATAACGTATAACGTCATAAGGTATTACCTTATAACGTATAACGTTATGTAGCATTACGTTATAACGTATAACGTTATATAGCATTACGTTATAACGTATAACGTTATGTAGTATTACGTTATAACGTGTAACGTACTATAGCATTTCCTTATAACGTATAAGATCATATGGTATTACGTTATAACGTATAACGTCATATGGTATTACGTTATAACGTATAACGTTATATAGTATTACGTTATAACGTATAACGTTATGTGGAATTACGTTATAACGTATAACGTTATATAGAAATACGTTATAACGCATAATGTTATGTAGCATTACGTTATAACGAATAACGTTATATAGTATTACGTTATAACGTATAACGTCAGAAGGTATTACGTTATACCTTATAACGTTATATAATATTACGTTATAGTATGTAACGTACTATAGCATTCCTTTCTAACGTATAACGTCATATGGTATTACGCTATAACGTATAACGTTATATATTATTACGTTATAACGTATAACGTTATATAGTATTACGTTATGACGTATAACGTCATAAGGTATTACGTTATAACTTATAACGTTATATAGTATTACGTTATAACGTGTTACGTACTATAGCATTACTTTATAACGTATAACGTTATATAGTATTACGTTATAACCTATAACGATATATAGTATTACGTTATAACGTGTAACTTACTATAGCATTTCTTTATAACGTATAACGTCATATGGTATCACGTTATAACGTATAACGGTATATAGTATTACGTTATAACGTATAACGTTATATAGTATTACGTTATAACGTATAACGTTATATAGTATTACGTTATAACGTATAACGTTATATAGTATTACGTTATAACGTATAACGTTATATAGTATTACGTTATGACGTATAACGTCATAAGGTATTACGTTATAACTTATAACGTTATATAGTATTACGTTATAACGTGTAACGTACTATAGCATTCCTTTATAACGTATAACGTCATATAGTATTACGTTATAACGTATAACGTTATATAGTATTACGTTATAACGTATAACGTCATAAGGTATTACCTTATAACGTATAACGTTATATAGCATTACGTTATAACGTATAACGTTCTATAGTATTACGTTATGACGTATAACGTTATATAGTATTACGTTATAACGTATAACGTTATATAGTATTACGTTATACCGTATCACGTTATGTGGTATTACGTTATAACGTATAACGTACTATAGCATTCCTTTATAACGTATAACGTCATATAGTGTTACGTTATAACGTATAACGTTATATAGTATTACGTTATGACGTATAACGTCATAAGGTATTACGTTATAACTTATAACGTTATATAGTATTACGTTATAACGTGTTACGTACTATAGCATTACTTTATAACGTATAACGTTATATAGTATTACGTTATAACCTATAACGATATATAGTATTACGTTATAACGTGTAACTTACTATAGCATTTCTTTATAACGTATAACGTCATATGGTATCACGTTATAACGTATAACGGTATATAGTATTACGTTATAACGTATAACGTTATGTGGTACTACGTGATAACGTATAACGTCATATAGTATTACGTTATAACATACAACGTTATATAGTATTACGTTATGACGTATAACGTCATAAGGCATTACGTTATAACTTATAACGTTATATAGTATTACGTTATAACGTGTAACGTACTATAGCATTTCCTTATAACGTATAACATCATATGGTATTACGTTATAACGTATAACGTCATATGGTATTATGTTATAACGTATAACGTTATATAGTATTACGTTATAACGTATAACGTTATATAGTGTTACGTTATGACGTATAACGTTATATAGTATTACGTTATAACGTGTAACGTACTATAGCATTTCCTTATAACGTATAACATCATATGGTATAACGTTATAACGTATAACGTCATAAGGTATTACCTTATAACGTATAACGTTATGTAGCATTACGTTATAACGTATAACATTATTTAGTATTACGTTATACCGTATAACGTTATGTGGTATTACGTTATAACGTATAACGTTAAATAGCATTACGTTATAACGTATAACGTTATGTAGTATTACGTTATAACATGTAACGTACTATAGCATTTCCTTATAACGTATAACATCATATGGTATTACGTTATAACGTATAACGTCACATGGTATTACGTTATAACGTATAACGTTATATAGTATTACGTTATATAGTATTACGTTATAACGTATAACGTTATGTGGTATTACGTTATAACGTATAACGTTATATAGCATTACGTTATTACGCATAACGTTATTAGCATTACGTTATAACGAATAACGTTATATAGTATTACGTTATAACGTGTAACGTACTATAGCATTTCTTTATAACGTATAACGTCATATGGTATCACGTTATAACGTATAACGTTATATAGTGTTACGTTATGACGTATAAGGTTATATAGTATTACGTTATAACGTGTAACGTACTATAGCATTTCCTTATAACGTATAACATCATATGGTATTACGTTATAACGTATAACGTCATAAGGTATTACCTTATAACGTATAACGTTATGTAGCATTACGTTATAACGTATAACATTATTTAGTATTACGTTATACCGTATAACGTTATGTGGTATTACGGTATAACGTATAACGTTAAATAGCATTACGTTATAACGTATAACGTTATGTAGTATTACGTTATAACATGTAACGTACTATAGCATTTCCTTATAACGTATAACATCATATGGTATTACGTTATAACGTATAACGTCATATGGTATTACGTTATAACGTATAACGTTATATAGTATTACGTTATATAGTATTACGTTATAACGTATAACGTTATGTGGTATTACGTTATAACGTATAACGTTATATAGCATTACGTTATTACGCATAACGTTATTAGCATTACGTTATAACGAATAACGTTATATAGTATTACGTTATAACGTGTAACGTACTATAGCATTTCTTTATAACGTATAACGTCATATGGTATCACGTTATAACGTATAACGGTATACAGTATTACGTTATAACGTATAACGTTATGTGGTATTACCTTATAACGTATAACGTTATGTAGCATTACGTTATAACGTATAACGTCATAAGGTATTACCTTATAACGTATAACGTTATGTAGCATTACGTTATAACGTATAACGTTATATAGCATTACGTTATAACGTATAACGTTATGTAGTATTACGTTATAACGTGTAACGTACTATAGCATTTCCTTATAACGTATAAGATCATATGGTATTACGTTATAACGTATAACGTCATATGGTATTACGTTATAACGTATAACGTTATATAGTATTACGTTATAACGTATAACGTTATGTGGAATTACGTTATAACGTATAACGTTATATAGAAATACGTTATAACGCATAATGTTATGTAGCATTACGTTATAACGAATAACGTTATATAGTATTACGTTATAACGTATAACGTCAGAAGGTATTACGTTATACCTTATAACGTTATATAATATTACGTTATAGTGTGTAACGTACTATAGCATTCCTTTCTAACGTATAACGTCATATGGTATTACGCTATAACGTATAACGTTATATATTATTACGTTATAACGTATAACGTTATATAGTATTACGTTATAACGTATAACGTTATATAGTATTACGTTATGACGTATAACGTCATAAGGTATTACGTTATAACTTATAACGTTATATAGTATTACGTTATAACGTGTAACGTACTATAGCATTCCTTTATAACGTATAACGTCATATAGTATTACGTTATAACGTATAACGTTATATAGTATTACGTTATAACGTATAACGTCATAAGGTATTACCTTATAACGTATAACGTTATATAGCATTACGTTATAACGTATAACGTTCTATAGTATTACGTTATGACGTATAACGTTATATAGTATTACGTTATAACGTGTAACGTACTATAGCATTTCCTTATAACGTATAACATCATACGGTTTTACGTTATAACGTATAACGTCATCTTGTATTACGTTATAACGTATAACGTTATATAGTATTACGTTATAACGTATAACGTTATATAGTATTACGTTATGACGTATAACGTCATAAGGTGTTACGTTATAAGTTATAACGTTATATAGTATTACGTCATAACGTGTAACGTACTATAGCATTTCTTTATAACGTATAACGTCATATGGTATTACGTTATAACGTATAACGTTATGTGGTATTACGTTATAAAGTATAACGTTATATAGTATTACGTTATAACGTATAACGTTATATAGTATTACGTTATACCGTATCACGTTATGTGGTATTACGTTATAACGTATAACGTACTATAGCATTCCTTTATAACGTATAACGTCATATAGTGTTACGTTATAACGTATAACGTTATATAGTATTACGTTATGACGTATAACGTCATAAGGTATTACGTTATAACTTATAACGTTATATAGTATTACGTTATAACGTGTTACGTACTATAGCATTACTTTATAACGTATAACGTTATATAGTATTACGTTATAACCTATAACGATATATAGTATTACGTTATAACGTGTAACTTACTATAGCATTTCTTTATAACGCATAACGTCATATGGTATCACGTTATAACGTATAACGGTATATAGTATTACGTTATAACGTGTAACGTACTATAGCATTTCCTTATAACGTATAACATCATATGGTACTACGTTATAATGTATAACGTCATATGGTATTATGTTATAACGTATAACGTTATATAGTATTACGTTATAACGTATAACGTTATATAGTATTACGTTATGACGTATAACGTCATAAGGCATTACGTTATGACGTATAACGTCATAAGGCATTACGTTATAACTTATAACGTTATATAGTATTACGTTATAACGTGTAACGTACTATAGCATTTCCTTATAACGTATAACACCATATGGCATTACGTTATAACGTATAACGTCATATGGTATCACGTTATAACGTATAACGTTATATAGTATTACGTTATAACGTATAACGTTATATAGTGTTACGTTATGACGTATAACGTTATATAGTATTACGTTATAACATATAACGTTATATAGTATTACGTTATGACGTATAACGTCATAAGGTATTACGTTATAACTTATAACGTTATATAGTATTACGTTATAACGTGTAACGTACTATAGCATTTCCTTATAACGTATAACATCATATGGTACTACGTTATAATGTATAACGTCATATGGTATTATGTTATAACGTATAACGTTATATAGTATTACGTTATAACGTGTAACGTACTATAGCATTTCCTTATAACGTATAACATCATATGGTATTACGTTATAACGTATAACGTCATATGGTATTATGTTATAACGTATAACGTTATATAGTATTACGTTATAACGTGTTACGTACTATAGCATTACTTTATAACGTACAACGTTATATAGTATTACGTTATAACCTATAACGATATATAGTATTACGTTATAACGTGTAACTTACTATAGCATTTCTTTATAACGTATAACGTCATATGGTATCACGTTATAACGTATAACGGTATATAGTATTACGTTATAACGTATAACGTTATGTGGTACTACGTGATAACGTATAACGTCATATAGTATTACGTTATAACATATAACGTTATATAGTATTACGTTATGACGTATAACGTCATAAGGTATTACGTTATAACTTATAACGTTATATAGTATTACGTCATAACGTGTAACGTACTATAGCATTTCTTTATAACGTATAACGTCATATGGTATTACGTTATAACGTATAACGTTATGTGGAATTACGTTATAAAGTATAACGTTATATAGTATTACGTTATAACGTATAACGTTATATAGTATTACGTTATACCGTATCACGTTATGTGGTATTACGTTATAACGTATAACGTACTATAGCATTCCTTTATAACGTATAACGTCATATAGTGTTACGTTATAACGTATAACGTTATATAGTATTACGTTATGACGTATAACGTCATAAGGTATTACGTTATAACTTATAACGTTATATAGTATTACGTTATAACGTGTTACGTACTATAGCATTACTTTATAACGTATAACGTTATATAGTATTACGTTATAACCTATAACGATATATAGTATTACGTTATAACGTGTAACTTACTATAGCATTTCTTTATAACGTATAACGTCATATGGTATCACGTTATAACGTATAACGGTATATAGTATTACGTTATAACGTATAACGTTATGTGGTACTACGTGATAACGTATAACGTCATATAGTATTACGTTATAACATATAACGTTATATAGTATTACGTTATGACGTATAACGTCATAAGGTATTACGTTATAACTTATAACGTTATATAGCATTACGTTATAACGTGTAACGTACTATAGCATTTCCTTATAACGTATAACATCATATGGTACTACGTTATAATGTATAACGTCATATGGTATTATGTTATAACGTATAACGTTATATAGTATTACGTTATAACGTATAACGTTATATAGTATTACGTTATGACGTATAACGTCATAAGGCATTACGTTATGACGTATAACGTCATAAGGCATTACGTTATAACTTATAACGTTATATAGTATTACGTTATAACGTGTAACGTACTATAGCATTTCCTTATAACGTATAACATCATATGGCATTACGTTATAACGTATAACGTCATATGGTATCACGTTATAACGTATAACGTTATATAGTATTACGTTATAACGTATAACGTTATATAGTGTTACGTTATGACGTATAACGTTATATAGTATTACGTTATAACATATAACGTTATATAGTATTACGTTATGACGTATAACGTCATAAGGTATTACGTTATAACTTATAACGTTATATAGTATTACGTTATAACGTGTAACGTACTATAGCATTTCCTTATAACGTATAACATCATATGGTACTACGTTATAATGTATAACGTCATATGGTATTATGTTATAACGTATAACGTTATATAGTATTACGTTATAACGTGTAACGTACTATAGCATTTCCTTATAACGTATAACATCATATGGTATTACGTTATAACGTATAACGTCATATGGTATTATGTTATAACGTATAACGTTATATAGTATTACGTTATAACGTGTTACGTACTATAGCATTACTTTATAACGTACAACGTTATATAGTATTACGTTATAACCTATAACGATATATAGTATTACGTTATAACGTGTAACTTACTATAGCATTTCTTTATAACGTATAACGTCATATGGTATCACGTTATAACGTATAACGGTATATAGTATTACGTTATAACGTATCACGTTATGTGGTACTACGTGATAACGTATAACGTCATATAGTATTACGTTATAACATATAACGTTATATAGTATTACGTTATGACGTATAACGTCATAAGGTATTACGTTATAACTTATAACGTTATATAGTATTACGTTATAACGTGTAACGTACTATAGCATTTCCTTATAACGTATAACATCATATGGTACTACGTTATAATGTATAACGTCATATGGTATTATGTTATAACGTATAACGTCATATAGTATTACGTTATAACGTATAACGTTATATAGTATTACGTTATGACGTATAACGTCATAAGGCATTCCGTTATGACGTATAACGTCATAAGGCATTACGTTATAACTTATAACGTTATATAGTATTACGTTATAACGTGTAACGTACTATAGCATTTCCTTATAACGTATAACATCATATGGTATTACGTTATAACGTATAACGTCATATGGTATTATGTTATAACGTATAACGTTATATAGTATTACGTTATAACGTATAACGTTATATAGTGTTACGTTATGACGTATAACGTTATATAGTATTACGTTATAACGTGTAACGTACTATAGCATTTCCTTATAACGTATAACATCATATGGTATTACGTTATAACGTATAACGTCATAAGGTATTACCTTATAACGTATAACGTTATGTAGCATTACGTTATAACGTATAACGTTATTTAGTATTACGTTATACCGTATAACGTTATGTGGTATTACGTTATAACGTATAACGTTAAATAGCATTACGTTATAACGTATAACGTTATGTAGTATTACGTTATAACATGTAACGTACTATAGCATTTCCTTATAACGTATAACATCATATGGTATTACGTTATAACGTATAACGTCATATGGTATTACGTTATAACGTATAACGTTATATAGTATTACGTTATATAGTATTACGTTATAACGTATAACGTTATGTGGTATTACGTTATAACGTATAACGTTATATAGCATTACGTTATTACGCATAACGTTATTAGCATTACGTTATAACGAATAACGTTATATAGTATTACGTTATAACGTGTAACGTACTATAGCATTTCTTTATAACGTATAACGTCATATGGTATCACGTTATAATGTATAACGGTATACAGTATTACGTAATAACGTATAACGTTATGTGGTATTACCTTATAACATATAACGTTATGTAGCATTACGTTATAACGTATAACGTCATAAGGTATTACCTTATAACGTATAACGTTATGTAGCATTACGTTATAACGTATAACGTTCTATAGTATTACGTTATGACGTATAACGTTATATAGTATTACGTTATAACGTGTAACGTACTATAGCACTTCCTTATAACGTATAACATCATACGGTTTTACGTTATAACGTATAACGTCATCTTGTATTACGTTATAACGTATAACGATATATAGTATTACGTTATGACGTATAACGTCATAAGGTATTACGTTATAACTTATAACGTTATATAGTATTACGTCATAACGTATAACGTCATAAGGTATTACCTTATAACGTATAACGTCATGTAGCATTACGTTATAACGTATAACGTTCTATAGTATTACGTTATGACGTATAACGTTATATAGTATTACGTTATAACGTGTAACGTACTATAGCATTCCTTTATAACGTATAACGTCATATAGTATTACGTTATAACGTTTAACTTTATATAGTATTACGTTATAACGTATAACGTCATAAGGTATTACCTTATAACGTATAACGTTATGTAGCATTACGTTATAACGTATAATGTTCTATAGTATTACGTTATAACGTATAACGTTATGTGGTATTACCTTATAACGTATAACGTTATGTAGCATTACGTTATAACGTATAACGTCATAAGGTATTACCTTATAACGTATAACGTTATGTAGCATTACGTTATAACGTATAACGTTCTATAGTATTACGTTATGACGTATAACGTTATATGGTATTACGTTATAACGTGTAACGTACTATAGCATTTCCTTATAACGTATAACATCATACGGTTTTACGTTATAACGTATAACGTCATCTTGTATTACGTTATAACGTATAACGTTATATAGTATTACGTTATAACGTATAACGTTATATAGTATTACGTTATGACGTATAACGTCATAAGGTATTACCTTATAACGTATAACGTTATGTAGCATTACGTTATAACGTATAACGTTCTATAGTATTACGTTATGACGTATAACGTTATATAGTATTACGCTATAACGTGTAACGTACTATAGCATTTCCTTATAACGTATAACATCATACGGTTTTACGTTATAACGTATAACGTTATGTAGCATTACGTTATAACGTATAACGTTCTATAGTATTACGTTATGACGTATAACGTTATATAGTATTACGTTGTAACGTGTAACGTACTATAGCATTTCCTTATAACGTATAACATCATACGGTTTTACGTTATAACGTATAACGTTATGCAGTATTACGTTATAACGTATAACGGTATACAGTATTACGTTATAACGTATAACGTTATGCGGTATTACGTTATAACGTGTAACGTACTATAGCATTACCTTATAATGTATAACATCATACGGTTTTACGTTATAACGTATAACGTTATGCAGTATTACGTTATAACGTATAACGGTATACAGTATTACGTTATAACGTATAACGTTATGTGGTATTACGTTATAACGTGTAACGTACTATAGCATTTCCTTATAACGTATAACATCATATGGTATTACGTTATAACGTATAACGTCATAAGGTATTACCTTATAACGTATAACGTTATGTAGCATTACGTTATAACGTATAACGTTATTTAGTATTACGTTATACCGTATAACGTTATGTAGCATTACGTTATAACGTATAACGTCATAAGGTATTACCTTATAACGTATAACGTTATGTAGCATTACGTTATAACGTATAACGTTCTATAGTATTACGTTATAACGTATAACGTTATGTGGTATTACCTTATAACGTATAACGTTGTGTAGCATTACGTTATGACGTATGACGTCATAAGGTATTACCTTATAACGTATAACGTTATGTAGCATTACGTTATAACGTATAACGGTACACAGTATTACGTTATAACGTATTACGTTATGTGGTATTACCTTATAATGTATAACGTTATGTAGCATTACGTTATAACGTATAACGTCATAAGGTATTACCTTATAACGTATAACGTTATGTAGCATTACGTTATAACGTATAACGTTCTATAGTATTACGTTATGACGTATAACGTTATATAGTATTACGTTATAACGTGTAACGTACTATAGCATTTCCTTATAACGTATAACATCATACGGTTTTACGTTATAACATATAACGTTATGTAGCATTACGTTATAACGTATAACGTTCTATAGTATTACGTTATGACGTATAACGTTATATAGTATTACGTTATAACGTATTACGTTATGTGGTATTACCTTATAATGTATAACGTTATGTAGCATTACGTTATAACGTATAACGTCATAAGGTATTACCTTATAACGTATAACGTTATGTAGCATTACGTTATAACGTATAACGTTCTATAGTGTTACGTTATGACGTATAACGTTATTTAGTATTACGTTATAACGTGTAACGTACTATAGCACTTCCTTATAACGTATAACATCATACGGTTTTACGTTATAACGTATAACGTCATCTTGTATTACGTTATAACGTATAACGATATATAGTATTACGTTATGACGTATAACGTCATAAGGTATTACGTTATAACTTATAACGTTATATAGTATTACGTCATAACGTATAACGTCATAAGGTATTACCTTATAACGTATAACGTCATGTAGCATTACGTTATAACGTATAACGTTCTATAGTATTACGTTATGACGTATAACGTTATATAGTATTACGTTATAACGTGTAACGTACTATAGCATTCCTTTATAACGTATAACGTCATATAGTATTACGTTATAACGTTTAACTTTATATAGTATTACGTTATAACGTATAACGTCATAAGGTATTACCTTATAACGTATAACGTTATGTAGCATTACGTTATAACGTATAATGTTCTATAGTATTACGTTATAACGTATAACGTTATGTGGTATTACCTTATAACGTATAACGTTATGTAGCATTACGTTATAACGTATAACGTCATAAGGTATTACCTTATAACGTATAACGTTATGTAGCATTACGTTATAACGTATAACGTTCTATAGTATTACGTTATGACGTATAACGTTATATGGTATTACGTTATAACGTGTAACGTACTATAGCATTTCCTTATAATGTATAACATCATACGGTTTTACGTTATAACGTATAACGTCATCTTGTATTACGTTATAACGTATAACGTTATATAGTATTACGTTATAACGTATAACGTTATATAGTATTACGTTATGACGTATAACGTCATAAGGTATTACCTTATAACGTATAACGTTATGTAGCATTACGTTATAACGTATAACGTTCTATAGTATTACGTTATGACGTATAACGTTATATAGTATTACATTATAACGTGTAACGTACTATAGCATTTCCTTATAACGTATAACATCATACGGTTTTACGTTATAACGTATAACGTTATGTAGCATTACGTTATAACGTATAACGTTCTATAGTATTACGTTATGACGTATAACGTTATATAGTATTACGTTATAACGTGTAACGTACTATAGCATTTCCTTATAACGTATAACATCATACGGTTTTACGTTATAACGTATAACGTTATGCAGTATTACGTTATAACGTATAACGGTATACAGTATTACGATATAACGTATAACGTTATGCGGTATTACGTTATAACGTGTAACGTACTATAGCATTACCTTATAATGTATAACATCATACGGTTTTACGTTATAACGTATAACGTTATGCAGTATTACGTTATAACGTATAACGGTATACAGTATTACGTTATAACGTATAACGTTATGTGGTATTACGTTATAACGTGTAACGTACTATAGCATTTCCTTATAACGTATAACATCATATGGTATTACGTTATAACGTATAACGTCATAAGGTATTACCTTATAACGTATAACGTTATGTAGCATTACGTTATAACGTATAACGTTATTTAGTATTACGTTATACCGTATAACGTTATGTAGCATTACGTTATAACGTATAACGTCATAAGGTATTACCTTATAACGTATAACGTTATGTAGCATTACGTTATAACGTATAACGTTCTATAGTATTACGTTATAACGTATAACGTTATGTGGTATTACCTTATAACGTATAACGTTGTGTAGCATTACGTTATGACGTATGACGTCATAAGGTATTACCTTATAACGTATAACGTTATGTAGCATTACGTTATAACGTATAACGTCATAAGGTATTACCTTATAACGTATAACGTTATGTAGCATTACGTTATAACGTATAACGTTCTATAGTATTACGTTATGACGTATAACGTTATATAGTATTACGTTATAACGTGTAACGTACTATAGCATTTCCTTATAACGTATAACATCATACGGTTTTACGTTATAACATATAACGTTATGTAGCATTACGTTATAACGTATAACGTTCTATAGTATTACGTTATGACGTATAACGTTATATAGTATTACGTTATAACGTGTAACGTACTATAGCATTCCTTTATAACGTATAACGTCATCTTGTATTACGTTATAACGTATAACATTATATAGTATTACGTTATAACGTATAACGTTATATAGTATTACGTTATGACGTATAACGTCATAAGGTATTACCTTATAACGTATAACGTTATGTAGCATTACGTTATAACGTATAACGTTCTATAGTATTACGTTATGACGTATAACGTTATATAGTATTACGTTATAACGTGTAACGTACTATAGCATTTCCTTATAACGTATAACATCATACGGTTTTACGTTATAACGTATAACGTTATGTAGCATTACGTTATAACGTATAACGTTCTATAGTATTACGTTATGACGTATAACGTTATATAGTATTACGTTATAACGTGTAACGTACTATAGCATTTCCTTATAACGTATAACATCATACGGTTTTACGTTATAACGTATAACGTTATGCAATATTACGTTATAACGTATAACGGTATACAGTATTACGTTATAACGTATAACGTTATGTGGTATTACGTTATAACGTGTAACGTACTATAGCATTACCTTATAACGTATAACATCATACGGTTTTACGTTATAACGTATAACGTTATGCAGTATTACGTTATAACGTATAACGGTATACAGTATTACGTTATAACGTATAACGTGATGTGGTATTACGTTATAACGTGTAACGTACTATAGCATTTCCTTATAACGTATAACATCATATGGTATTACGTTATAACGTATAACGTCATAAGGTATTACCTTATAACGTATAACGTTATGTAGCATTACGTTATAACGTATAACGTTATTTAGTATTACGTTATACCGTATAACGTTATGTAGCATTACGTTATAACGTATAACGTCATAAGGTATTACCTTATAACGTATAACGTTATGTAGCATTACGTTATAACGTATAACGTTCTATAGTATTACGTTATAACGTATAACGTTATGTGGTATTACCTTATAACGTATAACGTTGTGTAGCATTACGTTATGACGTATGACGTCATAAGGTATTACCTTATAACGTATAACGTTATGTAGCATTACGTTATAACGTATAACGGTACACAGTATTACGTTATAACGTATTACGTTATGTGGTATTACCTTATAATGTATAACGTTATGTAGCATTACGTTATAACGTATAACGTCATAAGGTATTACCTTATAACGTATAACGTTATGTAGCATTACGTTATAACGTATAACGTTCTATAGTATTACGTTATGACGTATAACGTTATATAGTATTACGTTATAACGTGTAACGTACTATAGCATTTCCTCATAACGTATAACATCATACGGTTTTACGTTATAACATATAACGTTATGTAGCATTACGTTATAACGTATAACGTTCTATAGTATTACGTTATGACGTATAACGTTATATAGTATTACGTTATAACGTATAACGTACTATAGCATTCCTTTATAACGTATAACGTCATATAGTATTACGTTATAACGTATAACGTTATATAGTATTACGTTATAACGTATAACGTCATAAGGTATTACCTTATAACGTATAGCGTTATGTAGCATTACGTTATAACGTATAACGTTCTATAGTATTACGTTATGACGTATAACGTTATATAGTATTACGTTATAACGTGTAACGTACTATAGCATTTCCTTATAACGTATAACATCATACGGTTTTACGTTATAACGTATAACGTCATCTTGTATTACGTTATAACGTATAACGTTATATAGTATTACGTTATAACGTATAACGTTATATAGTATTACGTTATGACGTATAACGTCATAAGGTGTTACGTTATAAGTTATAACGTTATATAGTATTACGTCATAACGTGTAACGTACTATAGCATTTCTTTATAACGTATAACGTCATATGGTATTACGTTATAACGTATAACGTTATGTGGTATTACGTTATAAAGTATAACGTTATATAGTATTACGTTATAACGTATAACGTTATATAGTATTACGTTATACCGTATCACGTTATGTGGTATTACGTTATAACGTATAACGTTATATAGTATTACGTTATAACGTATAACGTTATATAGTATTACGTTATGACGTATAACGTCATAAGGCATTACGTTATGACGTATAACGTCATAAGGCATTACGTTATAACTTATAACGTTATATAGTATTACGTTATAACGTGTAACGTACTATAGCATTTCCTTATAACGTATAACATCATATGGCATTACGTTATAACGTATAACGTCATATGGTATCACGTTATAACGTATAACGTTATATAGTATTACGTTATAACGTATAACGTTATATAGTGTTACGTTATGACGTATAACGTTATATAGTATTACGTTATAACATATAACGTTATATAGTATTACGTTATGACGTATAACGTCATAAGGTATTACGTTATAACTTATAACGTTATATAGTATTACGTTATAACGTGTAACGTACTATAGCATTTCCTTATAACGTATAACATCATATGGTACTACGTTATAATGTATAACGTCATATGGTATTATGTTATAACGTATAACGTTATATAGTATTACGTTATAACGTGTAACGTACTATAGCATTTCCTTATAACGTATAACATCATATGGTATTACGTTATAACGTATAACGTCATATGGTATTATGTTATAACGTATAACGTTATATAGTATTACGTTATAACGTGTTACGTACTATAGCATTACTTTATAACGTACAACGTTATATAGTATTACGTTATAACCTATAACGATATATAGTATTACGTTATAACGTGTAACTTACTATAGCATTTCTTTATAACGTATAACGTCATATGGTATCACGTTATAACGTATAACGGTATATAGTATTACGTTATAACGTATAACGTTATGTGGTACTACGTGATAACGTATAACGTCATATAGTATTACGTTATAACATATAACGTTATATAGTATTACGTTATGACGTATAACGTCATAAGGTATTACGATATAACTTATAACGTTATATAGTATTACGTTATAACGTGTAACGTACTATAGCATTTCCTTATAACGTATAACATCATATGGTATTACGTTATAACGTATAACGTCATATGGTATTATGTTATAACGTATAACGTTATATAGTATTACGTTATAACGTATAACGTTATATAGTGTTACGTTATGACGTATAACGTTATATAGTATTACGTTATAACGTGTAACGTACTATAGCATTTCCTTATAACGTATAACATCATATGGTATTACGTTATAACGTATAACGTCATAAGGTATTACCTTATAAAGTATAACGTTATGTAGCATTACGTTATAACGTATAACGTTATTTAGTATTACGTTATACCGTATAACGTTATGTGGTATTACGTTATAACTTATAACGTTATATAGCATTACGTTATAACGTGTAACGTACTATAGCATTTCCTTATAACGTATAACATCATATGGTACTACGTTATAATGTATAACGTCATATGGTATTATGTTATAACGTATAACGTTATATAGTATTACGTTATAACGTGTAACGTACTATAGCATTTCCTTATAACGTATAACATCATATGGTATTACGTTATAACGTATAACGTCATATGGTATTATGTTATAACGTATAACGTTATATAGTATTACGTTATAACGTGTTACGTACTATAGCATTACTTTATAACGTACAACGTTATATAGTATTACGTTATAACCTATAACGATATATAGTATTACGTTATAACGTGTAACTTACTATAGCATTTCTTTATAACGTATAACGTCATATGGTATCACGTTATAACGTATAACGGTATATAGTATTACGTTATAACGTATAACGTTATGTGGTACTACGTGATAACGTATAACGTCATATAGTATTACGTTATAACATATAACGTTATATAGTATTACGTTATGACGTATAACGTCATAAGGTATTACGTTATAACTTATAACGTTATATAGTATTACGTTATAACGTGTAACGTACTATAGCATTTCCTTATAACGTATAACATCATATGGTACTACGTCATAATGTATAACGTCATATGGTATTATGTTATAACGTATAACGTTATATAGTATTACGTTATAACGTATAACGTTATATAGTATTACGTTATGACGTATAACGTCATAAGGCATTCCGTTATGACGTATAACGTCATAAGGCATTACGTTATAACTTATAACGTTATATAGTATTACGTTATAACGTGTAACGTACTATAGCATTTCCTTATAACGTATAACATCATATGGTATTACGTTATAACGTATAACGTCATATGGTATTATGTTATAACGTATAACGTTATATAGCATTACGTTATAACGTATAACGTTATATAGTGTTACGTTATAACGTATAACGTTATGTAGTATTACGTTATAACATGTAACGTACTATAGCATTTCCTTATAACGTATAACATCATATGGTATTACGTTATAACGTATAACGTCATATGGTATTACGTTATAACGTATAACGTTATATAGTATTACGTTATATAGTATTACGTTATAACGTATAACGTTATGTGGTATTACGTTATAACGTATAACGTTATATAGCATTACGTTATTACGCATAACGTTATTAGCATTACGTTATAACGAATAACGTTATATAGTATTACGTTATAACGTGTAACGTACTATAGCATTTCTTTATAACGTATAACGTCATATGGTATCACGTTATAATGTATAACGGTATACAGTATTACGTTATAACGTATAACGTTATGTGGTATTACCTTATAACATATAACGTTATGTAGCATTACGTTATAACGTATAACGTCATAAGGTATTACCTTATAACGTATGACGTTATGTAGCATTACGTTATAACGTATAACGTTCTATAGTATTACGTTATGACGTATAACGTTATATAGTATTACGTTATAACGTGTAACGTACTATAGCACTTCCTTATAACGTATAACATCATACGGTTTTACGTTATAACGTATAACGTCATCTTGTATTACGTTATAACGTATAACGATATATAGTATTACGTTATGACGTATAACGTCATAAGGTATTACGTTATAACTTATAACGTTATATAGTATTACGTCATAACGTATAACGTCATAAGGTATTACCTTATAACGTATAACGTCATGTAGCATTACGTTATAACGTATAACGTTCTATAGTATTACGTTATGACGTATAACGTTATATAGTATTACGTTATAACGTGTAACGTACTATAGCATTCCTTTATAACGTATAACGTCATATAGTATTACGTTATAACGTTTAACTTTATATAGTATTACGTTATAACGTATAACGTCATAAGGTATTACCTTATAACGTATAACGTTATGTAGCATTACGTTATAACGTATAATGTTCTATAGTATTACGTTATAACGTATAACGTTATGTGGTATTACCTTATAACGTATAACGTTATGTAGCATTACGTTATAACGTATAACGTCATAAGGTATTACCTTATAACGTATAACGTTATGTAGCATTACGTTATAACGTATAACGTTCTATAGTATTACGTTATGACGTATAACGTTATATGGTATTACGTTATAACGTGTAACGTACTATAGCATTTCCTTATAACGTATAACATCATACGGTTTTACGTTATAACGTATAACGTCATCTTGTATTACGTTATAACGTATAACGTTATATAGTATTACGTTATAACGTATAACGTTATATAGTATTACGTTATGACGTATAACGTCATAAGGTATTACCTTATAACGTATAACGTTATGTAGCATTATGTTATAACGTATAACGTTCTATAGTATTACGTTATGACGTATAACGTTGTATAGTATTACGTTATAACGTGTAACGTACTATAGCATTTCCTTATAACGTATAACATCATACGGTTTTACGTTATAACGTATAACGTTATGTAGCATTACGTTATAACGTATAACGTTCTATAGTATTACGTTATGACGTATAACGTTATATAGTATTACGTTATAACGTGTAACGTACTATAGCATTTCCTTATAACGTATAACATCATACGGTTTTACGTTATAACGTATAACGTTATGCAGTATTACGTTATAACGTATAACGGTATACAGTATTACGTTATAACGTATAACGTTATGCGGTATTACGTTATAACGTGTAACGTACTATAGCATTACCTTATAATGTATAACATCATACGGTTTTACGTTATAACGTATAACGTTATGCAGTATTACGTTATAACGTATAACGGTATACAGTATTACGTTATAACGTATAACGTTATGTGGTATTACGTTATAACGTGTAACGTACTATAGCATTTCCTTATAACGTATAACATCATATGGTATTACGTTATAACGTATAACGTCATAAGGTATTACCTTATAACGTATAACGTTATGTAGCATTACGTTATAACGTATAACGTTATTTAGTATTACGTTATACCGTATAACGTTATGTAGCATTACGTTATAGCGTATAACGTCATAAGGTATTACCTTATAACGTATAACGTTATGTAGCATTACGTTATAACGTATAACGTTCTATAGTATTACGTTATAACGTATAACGTTATGTGGTATTACCTTATAACGTATAACGTTGTGTAGCATTACGTTATGACGTATGACGTCATAAGGTATTACCTTATAACGTATAACGTTATGTAGCATTACGTTATAACGTATAACGGTACACAGTATTACGTTATAACGTATTACGTTATGTGGTATTACCTTATAATGTATAACGTTATGTAGCATTACGTTATAACGTATAACGTCATAAGGTATTACCTTATAACGTATAACGTCATAAGGTATTACCTTATAACGTATAACGTTATGTAGCATTACGTTATAACGTATAACGTTCTATAGTATTACGTTATGACGTATAACGTTATATAGTATTACGTTATAACGTGTAACGTACTATAGCATTTCCTTATAACGTATAACATCATACGGTTTTACGTTATAACATATAACGTTATGTAGCATTACGTTATAACGTATAACGTTCTATAGTATTACGTTATGACGTATAACGTTATATAGTATTACGTTATAACGTGTAACGTACTATAGCATTCCTTTATAACGTATAACGTCATATAGTATTACGTTATAACGTATAACGTTATATAGTATTACGTTATAACGTATAACGTCATAAGGTATTACCTTATAACGTATAACGTTATGTAGCATTACGTTATAACGTATAACGTTCTATAGTATTACGTTATGACGTATAACGTTATATAGTATTACGTTATAACGTGTAACGTACTATAGCATTTCCTTATAACGTATAACATCATACGGTTTTACGTTATAACGTATAACGTCATCTTGTATTACGTTATAACGTATAACGATATATAGTATTACGTTATGACGTATAACGTCATAAGGTATTACGTTATAACTTATAACGTTATATAGTATTACGTCATAACGTATAACGTCATAAGGTATTACCTTATAACGTATAACGTCATGTAGCATTACGTTATAACGTATAACGTTCTATAGTATTACGTTATGACGTATAACGTTATATAGTATTACGTTATAACGTGTAACGTACTATAGCATTCCTTTATAACGTATAACGTCATATAGTATTACGTTATAACGTTTAACTTTATATAGTATTACGTTATAACGTATAACGTCATAAGGTATTACCTTATAACGTATAACGTTATGTAGCATTACGTTATAACGTATAATGTTCTATAGTATTACGTTATAACGTACAACGTTATGTGGTATTACCTTATAACGTATAACGTTATGTAGCATTACGTTATAACGTATAACGTCATAAGGTATTACCTTATAACGTATAACGTTATGTAGCATTACGTTATAACGTATAACGTTCTATAGTATTACGTTATGACGTATAACGTTATATAGTATTACGTTATAACGTGTAACGTACTATAGCATTTCCTTATAACGTATAACATCATACGGTTTTACGTTATAACGTATAACGTCATCTTGTATTACGTTATAACGTATAACGTTATATAGTATTACGTTATAACGTATGACGTTATATAGTATTACGTTATGACGTATAACGACATAAGGTATTACCTTATAACGTATAACGTTATGTAGCATTACGTTATAACGTATAACGTTCTATAGTATTACGTTATGACGTATAACGTTATATAGTATTACGTTATAACGTGTAACGTACTATAGCATTTCCTTATAACGTATAACATCATACGGTTTTACGTTATAACGTATAACGTTATGTAGCATTACGTTATAACGTATAACGTTCTATAGTATTACGTTATGACGTATAACGTTATATAGTATTACGTTATAACGTGTAACGTACTATAGCATTTCCTTATAACGTATAACATCATACGGTTTTACGTTATAACGTATAACGTTATGCAATATTACGTTATAACGTATAACGGTATACAGTATTACGTTATAACGTATAACGTTATGTGGTATTACGTTATAACGTGTAACGTACTATAGCATTACCTTATAACGTATAACATCATACGGTTTTACGTTATAACGTATAACGTTATGCAGTATTACGTTATAACGTATAACGGTATACAGTATTACGTTATAACGTATAACGTGATGTGGTATTACGTTATAACGTGTAACGTACTATAGCATTTCCTTATAACGTATAACATCATATGGTATTACGTTATAACGTATAACGTCATAAGGTATTACCTTATAACGTATAACGTTATGTAGCATTACGTTATAACGTATAACGTTCTATAGTATTACGTTATAACGTATAACGTTATGTGGTATTACCTTATAACGTATAACGTTGTGTAGCATTACGTTATGACGTATGACGTCATAAGGTATTACCTTATAACGTATAACGTTATGTAGCATTACGTTATAACGTATAACGGTACACAGTATTACGTTATAACGTATTACGTTATGTGGTATTACCTTATAATGTATAACGTTATGTAGCATTACGTTATAACGTATAACGTCATAAGGTATTACCTTATAACGTATAACGTTATGTAGCATTACGTTATAACGTATAACGTTCTATAGTATTACGTTATGACGTATAACGTTATATAGTATTACGTTATAACGTGTAACGTACTATAGCATTTCCTTATAACGTATAACATCATACGGTTTTACGTTATAACGTATAACGTTCTATAGTATTACGTTATGACGTATAACGTTATATAGTATTACGTTATAACGTGTAAC
The DNA here is from genome assembly GCA_029958995.1 of Bombus sonorus. Classification (NCBI taxonomy): domain Eukaryota; kingdom Metazoa; phylum Arthropoda; class Insecta; order Hymenoptera; family Apidae; genus Bombus; species Bombus sonorus. The sequence continues at coordinate 218,531 of JARWAU010000080.1, forward strand.
GTACTATAGCATTCCTTTATAACGTATAACGTCATATAGTATTACGTTATAACGTATAACGTTATATAGTATTACGTTATAACGTATAACGTCATAAGGTATTACCTTATAACGTATAACGTTATGTAGCATTACGTTATAACGTATAACGTTCTATAGTATTACGTTATGACGTATAACGTTATATAGTATTACGTTATAACGTGTAACGTACTATAGCATTTCCTTATAACGTATAACATCATACGGTTTTACGTTATAACGTATAACGTCATCTTGTATTACGTTATAACGTATAACGTTATATAGTATTACGTTATAACGTATAACGTTATATAGTATTACGTTATGACGTATAACGTCATAAGGTATTACCTTATAACGTATAACGTTATGTAGCATTACGTTATAACGTATAACGTTCTATAGTATTACGTTATGACGTATAACGTTATATAGTATTACGTTATAACGTGTAACGTACTATAGCATTTCCTTATAACGTATAACATCATACGGTTTTACGTTATAACGTATAACGTTATGTAGCATTACGTTATAACGTATAACGTTCTATAGTATTACGTTATGACGTATAACGTTATATAGTATTACGTTATAACGTGTAACGTACTATAGCATTTCCTTATAACGTATAACATCATACGGTTTTACGTTATAACGTATAACGTTATGCAGTATTACGTTATAACGTATAACGGTATACAGTATTACGTTATAACGTATAACGTTATGTGGTATTACGTTATAACGTGTAACGTACTATAGCATTACCTTATAACGTATAACATCATACGGTTTTACGTTATAACGTATAACGTTATGCAGTATTACGTTATAACGTATAACGGTATACAGTAATACGTTATAACGTATAACGTTATGTGGTATTACGTTATAACGTGTAACGTACTATAGCATTTCCTTATAACGTATAACATCATATGGTATTACGTTATAACGTATAACGTCATAAGGTATTACCTTATAACGTATAACGTTATGTAGCATTACGTTATAACGTATAACGTTATTTAGTATTACGTTATACCGTATAACGTTATGTAGCATTACGTCATAACGTATAACGTCATAAGGTATTACCTTATAACGTATAACGTTATGTAGCATTACGTTATAACGTATAACGTTCTATAGAATTACGTTATAACGTATAACGTTATGTGGTATTACCTTATAACGTATAACGTTGTGTAGCATTACGTTATGACGTATGACGTCATAAGGTATTACCTTATAACGTATAACGTTATGTAGCATTACGTTATAACGTATAACGGTACACAGTATTACGTTATAACGTATTACGTTATGTGGTATTACCTTATAATGTATAACGTTATGTAGCATTACGTTATAACGTATAACGTCATAAGGTATTACCTTATAACGTATAACGTTATGTAGCATTACGTTATAACGTATAACGTTCTATAGTATTACGTTATGACGTATAACGTTATATAGTATTACGTTATAACGTGTAACGTACTATAGCATTTCCTTATAACGTATAACATCATACGGTTTTACGTTATAACGTATAACGTCATCTTGTATTACGTTATAACGTATAACGTTATATAGTATTACGTTATGACGTATAACGTCATAAGGTATTACGTTATAACTTATAACGTTATATAGTATTACGTCATAACGTATAACGTCATAGGGTATTACCTTATAACGTATAACGTTATGTAGCATTACGTTATAACGTATAACGTTCTATAGTATTACGTTATGACGTGTAACGTTATATAGCATTACGTTATAACGTATAACGTTATGTAGTATTACGTTATAACGTGTAACGTACTATAGCATTTCCTTATAACGTATAAGATCATATGGTATTACGTTATAACGTCTAACGTCATATGGTATTACGTTCTAACGTATAACGTTATATAGTATTACGTTATAACGTATAACGTTATGTGGTATTACGTTATAACGTGTAACGTTATATAGAAATACGTTATAACGCATAATGTTATGTAGCATTACGTTATAACGAATAACGTTATATAGTATTACGTTATAACGTGTAACGTACTATACCATATCCTTATAACGTATAACATCATACGGTTTTACGTTATAACGTATAACGTCATCTTGTATTACGTTATAACGTATAACGTTATATAGTATTACGTTATAACGTATAACGTTATATAGTATTACGTTATGACGTATAACGTCATAAGGTGTTACGTTATAACTTATAACGTTATATAGTATTACGTCATAACGTGTAACGTACTATAGCATTTCTTTATAACGTATAATGTCATATGGTATTACGTTATAACGTATAACGGTATATAGTATTACGTTATAACGTATAACGTTATGTGGTATTACGTTATAAAGTATAACGTTATATAGTACTACGTTATAACGTATAACGTTATATAGTATTACGTTATACCGTATCACGTTATGTGGTATTACGTTATAACGTATAACGTACTATAGCATTCCTTTATAACGTATAACGTCATATAGTGTTACGTTATAACGTATAACGTTATACAGTATTACGTTATGACGTATAGCGTCATAAGGTATTACGTGATAACTTATAACGTTATATAGTATTACGTTATAACGTGTTACGTACTATAGCATTACTTTATAACGTATAACGTTATATAGTATTACGTTATAACCTATAACGAAATATAGTATTACGTTATAACGTGTAACTTACTATAGCATTTCTTTATAACGTATAACGTCATATGGTATCACGTTATAACGTATAACGGTATATAGTATTACGTTATAACGTATAACGTTATGTGGTATTACGTGATAACGTATAACGTTATATAGTATTACGTTATAACATATAACGTTATATAGTATTACGTTATGACGTATAACGTCATAAGGTGTTACGTTATAACTTATAACGTTATATAGTATTACGTTATAACGTGTAACGTACTATAGCATTTCCTTATAACGTATAACATCATATGGTACTACGTTATAATGTATAACGTCATATAGTATTATGTTATAACGTATAACGTTATATCGTATTACGTTATAACGTATAACGTTATATAGTATTACGTTATGACGTATAGCGTCATAAGGCATTACGTTATGACGTATAACGTCATAAGGCATTACGTTATAACTTATAACGTTATATAGTATTACGTTATAACGTGTAACGTACAATAGCATTTCCTTATAACGTATAACATCATATGGTATTACGTTATAACGTATAACGTCATATGGTATTATGTTATAACGTATAACGTTATATAGTATTACGTTATAACGTATAACGTTATATAGTGTTACGTTATAACGTATAACGTCATAAGGTATTACCTTATAACGTATAACGTTATGTAGCATTACGTTATAACGTATAACGTTCTATAGTATTACGTTATGACGTATAACGTTAAACAGTATTACGTTATAACGTGTAACGTACTATAGCATTTCCTTATAACGTATAACATCATACGGTTTTACGTTATAACGTATAACGTCATCTTGTATTACGTTATAACGTATAACGTTATATAGTATTACGTTATAACGTATAACGTTATATAGTATTACGTTATGACGTATAACGTCATAAGGCATTACGTTATAACTTATAACGTTATATAGTATTACGTTATAACGTGTAACGTACTATAGCATTTCCTTATAACGTATAACATCATATGGTATTACGTTATAACGTATAACGTCATAAGGTATTACCTTATAACGTATAACGTTATGTAGCATTACGTTATAACGTATAACGTTATTTAGAATTACGTTATACCGTATAACGTTATGTGGTATTACGTTATAACGTATAACGTTAAATAGCATTACGTTATAACGTATAACGTTATGTAGTATTACGTTATAACATGTAACGTACTATAGCATTTCCTTATAACGTATAAAATCATATGGTATTACGTTATAACGTATAACGTCATCTTGTATTACGTTATAACGTATAACGTTATATAGTATTACGTTATAACGTATAACGTTATATAGTATTACGTTATGACGTATAACGTCATAAGGTGTTACGTTATAACTTATAACGTTATATAGTATTACGTCATAACGTGTAACGTACTATAGCATTTCTTTATAACGTATAATGTCATATGGTATTACGTTATAACGTATAACGGTATATAGTATTACGTTATAACGTATAACGTTATGTGGTATTACGTTATAACGTATAACGTTATATAGAAATACGTTATAACGCATAATGTTATGTAGCATTACGTTATAACGAATAACGTTATATAGTATTACGTTATAACGTGTAACGTACTATAGCATATTCTTGTAACGTATAACATCATACGGTTTTACGTTATAACGTATAACGTCATCTTGTATTACGTTATAACGTATAACGTTATATAGTATTACGTTATAACGTATAACGTTATATAGTATTACGTTATGACGTATAACGTCATAAGGTGTTACGTTATAACTTATAACGTTATATAGTATTACGTCATAACGTGTAACGTACTATAGCATTTCTTTATAACGTATAATGTCATATGGTATTACGTTATAACGTATAACGGTATATAGTATTACGTTATAACGTATAACGTTATGTGGTATTACGTTATAAAGTATAACGTTATATAGTACTACGTTATAACGTATAACGTTATATAGTATTACGTTATACCGTATCACGTTATGTGGTATTACGTTATAACGTATAACGTACTATAGCATTCCTTTATAACGTATAACGTCATATAGTGTTACGTTATAACGTATAACGTTATACAGTATTACGTTATGACGTATAGCGTCATAAGGTATTACGTGATAACTTATAACGTTATATAGTATTACGTTATAACGTGTTACGTACTATAGCATTACTTTATAACGTATAACGTTATATAGTATTACGTTATAACCTATAACGAAATATAGTATTACGTTATAACGTGTAACTTACTATAGCATTTCTTTATAACGTATAACGTCATATGGTATCACGTTATAACGTATAACGGTATATAGTATTACGTTATAACGTATAACGTTATGTGGTATTACGTGATAACGTATAACGTTATATAGTATTACGTTATAACATATAACGTTATATAGTATTACGTTATGACGTATAACGTCATAAGGTGTTACGTTATAACTTATAACGTTATATAGTATTACGTTATAACGTGTAACGTACTATAGCATTTCCTTATAACGTATAACATCATATGGTACTACGTTATAATGTATAACGTCATATAGTATTATGTTATAACGTATAACGTTATGTCGTATTACGTTATAACGTATAACGTTATATAGTATTACGTTATGACGTATAACGTCATAAGGCATTACGTTATGACGTATAACGTCATAAGGCATTACGTTATAACTTATAACGTTATATAGTATTACGTTATAACGTGTAACGTACAATAGCATTTCCTTATAACGTATAACATCATATGGTATTACGTTATAACGTATAACGTCATATGGTATTATGTTATAACGTATAACGTTATATAGTATTACGTTATAACGTATAACGTTATATAGTGTTACGTTATGACGTATAACGTTATATAGTATTACGTTATAACGTGTAACGTACTATAGCATTTCCTTATAACGTATAACATCATATGGTATTACGTTATAACGTATAACGTCATAAGGTATTACCTTATAACGTATAACGTTATGTAGCATTACGTTATAACGTATAACGTTATTTAGTATTACGTTATACCGTATAACGTTATGTGGTATTACGTTATAACGTATAACGTTAAATAGCATTACGTTATAACGTATAACGTTATGTAGTATTACGTTATAACATGGAACGTACTATAGCATTTCCTTATAACGTATAACATCATGTGGTATTACGTTATAACGTATAACGTCATATGGTATTACGTTATAACGTATAACGTTATATAGTATTACGTTATATAGTATTACGTTATAACGTATAACGTTATGTGGTATTACGTTATAACGTATAACGTTATATAGCATTACGTTATTACGCATAACGTTATTAGCATTACGTTATAACGAATAACGTTATATAGTATTACGTTATAACGTGTAACGTACTATAGCATTTCTTTATAACGTATAACGTCATATGGTATCACGTTATAACGTATAACGGTATACAGTATTACGTTATAACGTATAACGTTATGTGGTATTACCTTATAACGTATAACGTTATGTAGCATTACGTTATAACGTATAACGTCATAAGGTATTACCTTATAACGTATAACGTTATGTAGCATTACGTTATAACGTATAACGTTCTATAGTATTACGTTATGACGTATAACGTTAAACAGTATTACGTTATAACGTGTAACGTACTATAGCATTTCCTTATAACGTATAACATCATACGGTTTTACGTTATAACGTATAACGTCATCTTGTATTACGTTATAACGTATAACGTTATATAGTATTACGTTATAACGTATAACGTTATATAGTATTACGTTATGACGTATAACGTCATAAGGCATTACGTTATAACTTATAACGTTATATAGTATTACGTTATAACGTGTAACGTACTATAGCATTTCCTTATAACGTATAACATCATATGGTATTACGTTATAACGTATAACGTCATAAGGTATTACCTTATAACGTATAACGTTATGTAGCATTACGTTATAACGTATAACGTTATTTAGCATTACGTTATACCGTATAACGTTATGTGGTATTACGTTATAACGTATAACGTTAAATAGCATTACGTTATAACGTATGACGTTATGTAGTATTACGTTATAACATGTAACGTACTATAGCATTTCCTTATAACGTATAAAATCATATGGTATTACGTTATAATGTATAACGTCATATGGTATTACGTTATAACGTATAACGTTATATAGTATTACGTTATAACGTATAACGTTATGTGGTATTACGTTATAACGTATAACGTCATATGGTATTATGTTATAACGTATAACGTTATATAGTATTACGTTATAACGTATAACGTTATATAGTATTACGTTATAACGTATAACGTCATAAGGTATTACCTTATAACGTATAACGTTATGTAGCATTACGGTATAACGTATAACGTTCTATAGTATTACGTTATGACGTGTAACGTACTATAGCATTTCTTTATAACGTATAACGTCATATGGTATCACGTTATAACGTATAACGTCATAAGGCATTACGTTATAACTTATAACGTTATTACGATTACGCATAACGTAATGTAGCATTACGTTATAACGAATAACGTTATACAGTATTGCGTTATAACGTGTAACGTACTATAGCATTTCTTTATAACGTATAACGTCATATGGTATCACGTTATAACGTATAACGTCATATGGTATTACGTTATAACGTATAACGTTATATAGTATTACGTTATAACGTATAACGTCATAAGGTATTACCTTATAACGTATAACGTTATGTAGCATTACGTTATAACGTATAACGTTCTATAGTATTACGTTATGACGTATAACGTTATATAGTATTACGTTATAACGTGTAACGTACTATAGCATTCCTTTATAACGTATAACGTCATATAGTGTTACGTTATAACGTATAACGTTATATAGTATTACGTTATAACGTATAACGTCATGAGGTATTACCTTATAACGTATAACGTTATGTAGCATTACGTTATAACGTATAACGTTCTATAGTATTACGTTATGACGTATAACGTTATATAGTATTACGTTATAACGTGTAACGTACTATAGCATTTCCTTATAACGTATAACATCATACGGTTTTACGTTATAACGTATAACGTCATCTTGTATTACGTTATAACGTATAACGTTATATAGTATTACGTTATGACGTATAACGTCATAAGGTATTACGTTATAACTTATAACGTTATACAGTATTACGTCATAACGTATAACGTCATAAGGTATTACCTTATAACGTATAACGTTATGTAGCATTACGTTATAACGTATAACGTTCTATAGTATTACGTTATGACGTATAACGTTATATAGCATTACGTTATAACGTATAACGTTATGTAGTATTACGTTATAACGTGTAACGTACTATAGCATTTCCTTATAACGTATAAGATCATATGGTATTACGTTATAACGTCTAACGTCATATGGTATTACGTTATAACGTATAACGTTATATAGTATTACGTTATAACGTATAACATCATATGGTATTACGTTATAACGTATAACGTCATATGGTATTATGTTATAACGTATAACGTTATATAGTATTACGTTATAACGTATAACGTTATATAGTATTACGTTATGACGTATAACGTCATAAGGCATTACGTTATGACGTATAACGTCATAAGGCATTACGTTATAACTTATAACGTTATGTAGCATTACGTTATAACGTATAACGTGATAAGGTATTACGTTATAACTTATAACGTTATATAGTATTACGTTATCACGTGTAACGTACTATAGCATTCCTTTATAACGTATAACGTTATATAGTATGACGTTGTAACGTGTAACGTACTATAGCATTTCCTTATAACGTATAACATCATATGGTATTACGTTATAACGAATAACGTCATCTGGTATTACGTTATAACGTGTAACGTACTATAGCATTTCCTTATAACGTATAACATCATACGGTATTACGTTATAACGTATAACGTCATATGATATTACGTTATAACGCATAACGTTATATAGTATTACGTTATAACGTATAACCTTATGTGGTATTACGTTATAACGGATAACGTTATATAGCATTACGTTATAGCGTATAACGTTATGTAGCATTACGTTATAACGTATAACGTTATATAGCATTACGTTATAACGTATAACGTTATGTAGCATTACGTTATAACGTATAACGTTATGTAGCATTACGTTATAACGTATAACGTTATATAGTATTACGCTATGACGTATAACGTTATATAGTATTACGTTATAACGTGTAACGTACTATAGCATTTCCTTATAACGTATAACATCATACGGTATTACGTTATAACGTATAACGTCATATGGTATTACGTTATAACGTATAACGTTATATAGTATTACGTTATAACGTATACCGTTATATAGTATTACGTTATACCGTATAACGTTATGTGGTATTACGTTATAACGTATAACGTTATATAGCATTACGTTATAACGTATAACGTTATGTAGCATTACGTTATAACGTATAACGTTATATAGCATTACGTTATAACGTATAACGTTATGTAGCATTACGTTATAACTTATAGCGTTATATAGTATTACGTTATACCGTATAACGTTATGTGGTATTACGTTATAACGTATAACGTTATATACTATTACCTTATAACGTATACCCTTATGTAGCATTATGTTATAACGTATAACGTTATATACTATTACCCTATAACGTATAACGTTATTCAGCATTACGTTATAACGTATAACGTTGTATACTATTACTTTATATCGTATAACGTTAAGTAGCAATACGTCATAACGTATAACGTTATATACTTTAAGCGTACAACGTATATCGTCATATACTATTACCTTATAACGTTGTACGTTATATACTATTACCTTATAACGTTACACGCTATATACTATTACCTTATAACGTATAACGTTATACGCTATTACCTTATAACGTACAACATAATATACTATTACCTTATAACATATAACGTTATGTAGCACTACGTTATAACGTATAACGTTATGTAGCATTACGTTGTAACGTATAACGTTGTATACTATTTCGTTATAACGTATAACGTTATGTAGCAATGCGTCATAACGTATAACGTTATATACTATAAGCGTGCAACGTATATCGTCATATACTATTACCTTATAACGTTATACGTTATACACTATTACCATATAACGTTACACGTTATATAATATTACCTTATAACGTATAACGTTATACGCTATTATCTTAAAACGTACAACATAATATACTATTACCGTATTACATATAACTTTATGTAGCATTACGTTATAACGTATAACATTATATACTTTTACCATATAACGAATAACATTATGTAGCACTACGTTATAACGTATCACGTTATGTAGCATTACGTTGTAACGTATACCGTTGTATACTATTTCGTTATAACGTATAACGTTATGTAGGATTCCTTTATAACGTATAACGTCGTATACTATTACTCTATAACGTATAACGTTATATGCTAATACCTTATAATGGATAAAGTTATATATAATTACCTTATAACGTATAACGTTATGTAGCAATGCGTCATAACGTATAACGTTATATACTATAAGCGTACAACGTATATCGTCATGTACTATTACCTTCTAACGTTATACGTTATACACTATTACCATATAACGTTACACGTTATACAATATTACCTTATAACGTATAACGTTATACGCTATTATCTTATAACGTACAACATAATATACTATTACCGTATTACATATAACGTTATATAGCATTACATTATAACGTATAACGTTGTATACTATTACGTTATAACATATAACGTTATGTAGCATTACGTTATAACGTCTACCGCTGTATACTATTTCGTAATGGCGTATGACGTAATGTAGTACAACGTTATAACATATAACGTAATATACTATTACCTTATAACGTATAACGTTATATGCTATTAAATTACAACGTTATACGTTATGTTATATTACCTTATAACGTTATACGTTATATCCTGTTACCTTATAAAGTTTAACGTTACGTTGCATTGCGTTATAACGTATAACGTTATATACTATTACCTTATAACGTATATCGTTATATGCTATTAAATTACAACGTTATACGTTATGTAATATTACCTTATAACGTTATACGTTATATACTGTTATCATATAACGTTTAACGTTACGTAGCATTGCGTTATAACGGATATCGTTATATACTATTACCTTATAACGTATAACGTTATATGCTATTACCTTACAACTTTATACGTTATGTACTATTACCTTATAGCGTTAGACTTTACATACTATTACCTTGTAACGTTATACTTTATATACTATTTCCTTATAACGTATACCGTTATGTAGCATTGCGTTTTAACGTATAACGTTATATGCTACTTCCTTATAACGTTTAACATAATATACTATTACCTTATAACGTATAACGTTATGTAGCATTACGTTATAACGTATAACGTGATAAGGTATTACGTTATAACTTATAACGTTATATAGTATTACGTTATAACGTGTAACGTACTATAGCATTCCTTTATAACGTATAACGTTATATAGTGTTAAGTTATAACGTATAACGTTACATAGTATTACGTTATGACGTATAACGTCATAAGGTATTACGTTATAACTTATAACGTTATATAGTATAACGTTATAACGTGTTTCGTACTATAGCATTGCTTTATAACGTATAACGTTATATCGTATTACGTTATAACCGATAACGTTATATAGTATTACGTTATAACGTGTAACTTACTATAGCATTTCTTTATAACGTATAACGTCATATAGTATCACGTTATAACGTATAACGTCATATGGTATTATGTTATAACGTATAACGTTATATAGTATTACGTTATAACGTATAACGTTATATAGTATTACGTTATGACGTATAACGTCATAAGGCATTACGTTATAACTTATAACGTTATATAGTATTACGTTATAACGTGTTAAGTACTATAGCATTTCCTTATAACGTATAACATCATATGGTATTACGTTATAACGAATAACGTCATATGGTATTACGTTATAACGTGTAACGTACTATAGCATTTCCTTATAACGTATAACATCATACGGTATTACGTTATAACGTATAACGTCATATGATATTACGTTATAACGCATAACGTTATATAGTATTACGTTATAACGTATAACCTTATGTGGTATTACGTTATAACGGATAACGTTATATAGCATTACGTTATAGCGTATAACGTTATGTAGCATTACGTTATAACGTATAACGTTATATAGCATTACGTTATAACGTATAACGTTATGTTGCATTACGTTATAACGTATAACGTTATGTAGCATTACGTTATAACGTATGACGTTATATAGTATTACGCTATGACGTATAACGTTATATAGTATTACGTTATAACGTGTAACGTACTATAGCATTTCCTTATAACGTATAACATCATACGGTATTACGTTATAACGTATAACGTCATATGGTATTACGTTATAACGTATAACGTTATATAGTATTACGTTATGACGTATACCGTTATATAGTATTACGTTATACCGTATAACGTTATGTGGTATTACGTTATAACGTATAACGTTATATAGCATTACGTTATAACGTATAACGTTATGTAGCATTACGTTATAACGTATAACGTTATATAGCATTACGTTATAACGTATAACGTTATGTAGCTTTACGTTATAACTTATAGCGTTATATAGTATTACGTTATAACGTATAACGTCATATGATATTACGTTATCACGTATAACGTCATATGATATTACGTTATAACGGATAACGTTATATAGCATTACGTTATAGCGTATAACGTTATGTAGCATTACGTTATAACGTATAACGTTATGTAGCAATGCGTCATAACGTATAACGTTATATACTTTAAGCGTACAACGTATATCGGCATATACTATTACCTTATAACGTTGTACGTTATATACTATTACCTTATAACGTTACACGTTATATACTATTACCTTATAACGTATAACGTTATACGCTATTACCTTATAACGTACAACATAATATACTATTACCTTATAACATATAACGTTATGTAGCACTACGTTATAAGGTATAACGTTATGTAGCATTACGTTATAACGTCTACCGCTGTATACTATTTCGTAATGGCGTATGACGTAATGTAGTACAACGTTATAACATATAACGTTATATACTATTACCTTATAACGTATAACTTTATATGCTATTAAATTACAACGTTATACGTTATGTTATATTACCTTATAACGTTATACGTTATATACTGTTACCTTATAAAGTTTAACGTTACGTTGCATTGCGTTATAACGTATAACGTTATATACTATTACCTTATAACGTATATCGTTATATGCTATTAAACTACAATGTTATACGTTATGTAGTATTACCTTATAACGTTATACGTTATATACTGTTATCATATAACGTTTAACGTTACGTAGCATTGCGTTATAACGGATATCGTTATATACTATTACCTTATAACGTATAACGTTATATGCTATTACCTTACAACTTTATACGTTATGTACTATTACCTTATAGCGTTAGACTTTACATACTATTACCTTGTAACGTTATACTTTATATACTATTTCCTTATAACGTATACCGTTATGTAGCATTGCGTTTTAACGTATAACGTTATGTGCTACTTCCTTATAACGTTTAACATAATATACTATTACCTTATAACGTATAACGTTATGTAGCATTACGTTATAACGTATAACGTTATATAGTATTACGTTATAACGTATAACGTCATAAGGCATTACGTTATAACTTATAACGTTATGTAGCATTACGTTATAACGTATAACGTGATAAGGTACTACGTTATAACTTATAACGTTATATAGTATTACGTTATAACGTCTACCGCTGTATACTATTTCGTAATGGCGTATGACGTAATGTAGTACAACGTTATAACATATAACGTAATATACTATTACCTTATAACGTATAACGTTATATGCTATTAAATTACAACGTTATACGTTATGTTATATTACCTTATAACGTTATACGTTATATCCTGTTACCTTATAAAGTTTAACGTTACGTTGCATTGCGTTATAACGTATAACGTTATATACTATTACCTTATAACGTATATCGTTATATGCTATTAAATTACAACGTTATACGTTATGTAATATTACCTTATAGCGTTAGACTTTACATACTATTACCTTGTAACGTTATACTTTATATACTATTTCCTTATAACGTATACCGTTATGTAGCATTGCGTTTTAACGTATAACGTTATATGCTACTTCCTTATAACGTTTAACATAATATACTATTACCTTATAACGTATAACGTTATGTAGCATTACGTTATAACGTATAACGTGATAAGGTATTACGTTATAACTTATAACGTTATATAGTATTACGTTATAACGTGTAACGTACTATAGCATTCCTTTATAACGTATAACGTTATATAGTGTTAAGTTATAACGTATAACGTTACATAGTATTACGTTATGACGTATAACGTCATAAGGTATTACGTTATAACTTATAACGTTATATAGTATAACGTTATAACGTGTTTCGTACTATAGCATTGCTTTATAACGTATAACGTTATATCGTATTACGTTATAACCGATAACGTTATATAGTATTACGTTATAACGTGTAACTTACTATAGCATTTCTTTATAACGTATAACGTCATATAGTATCACGTTATAACGTATAACGTCATATGGTATTATGTTATAACGTATAACGTTATATAGTATTACGTTATAACGTATAACGTTATATAGTATTACGTTATGACGTATAACGTCATAAGGCATTACGTTATAACTTATAACGTTATATAGTATTACGTTATAACGTGTTAAGTACTATAGCATTTCCTTATAACGTATAACATCATATGGTATTACGTTATAACGAATAACGTCATATGGTATTACGTTATAACGTGTAACGTACTATAGCATTTCCTTATAACGTATAACATCATACGGTATTACGTTATAACGTATAACGTCATATGATATTACGTTATAACGCATAACGTTATATAGTATTACGTTATAACGTATAACCTTATGTGGTATTACGTTATAACGGATAACGTTATATAGCATTACGTTATAGCGTATAACGTTATGTAGCATTACGTTATAACGTATAACGTTATATAGCATTACGTTATAACGTATAACGTTATGTTGCATTACGTTATAACGTATAACGTTATGTAGCATTACGTTATAACGTATGACGTTATATAGTATTACGCTATGACGTATAACGTTATATAGTATTACGTTATAACGTGTAACGTACTATAGCATTTCCTTATAACGTATAACATCATACGGTATTACGTTATAACGTATAACGTCATATGGTATTACGTTATAACGTATAACGTTATATAGTATTACGTTATGACGTATACCGTTATATAGTATTACGTTATACCGTATAACGTTATGTGGTATTACGTTATAACGTATAACGTTATATAGCATTACGTTATAACGTATAACGTTATGTAGCATTACGTTATAACGTATAACGTTATATAGCATTACGTTATAACGTATAACGTTATGTAGCTTTACGTTATAACTTATAGCGTTATATAGTATTACGTTATAACGTATAACGTCATATGATATTACGTTATCACGTATAACGTCATATGATATTACGTTATAACGGATAACGTTATATAGCATTACGTTATAGCGTATAACGTTATGTAGCATTACGTTATAACGTATAACGTTATGTAGCAATGCGTCATAACGTATAACGTTATATACTTTAAGCGTACAACGTATATCGGCATATACTATTACCTTATAACGTTGTACGTTATATACTATTACCTTATAACGTTACACGTTATATACTATTACCTTATAACGTATAACGTTATACGCTATTACCTTATAACGTACAACATAATATACTATTACCTTATAACATATAACGTTATGTAGCACTACGTTATAAGGTATAACGTTATGTAGCATTACGTTATAACGTCTACCGCTGTATACTATTTCGTAATGGCGTATGACGTAATGTAGTACAACGTTATAACATATAACGTTATATACTATTACCTTATAACGTATAACTTTATATGCTATTAAATTACAACGTTATACGTTATGTTATATTACCTTATAACGTTATACGTTATATACTGTTACCTTATAAAGTTTAACGTTACGTTGCATTGCGTTATAACGTATAACGTTATATACTATTACCTTATAACGTATATCGTTATATGCTATTAAACTACAATGTTATACGTTATGTAGTATTACCTTATAACGTTATACGTTATATACTGTTATCATATAACGTTTAACGTTACGTAGCATTGCGTTATAACGGATATCGTTATATACTATTACCTTATAACGTATAACGTTATATGCTATTACCTTACAACTTTATACGTTATGTACTATTACCTTATAGCGTTAGACTTTACATACTATTACCTTGTAACGTTATACTTTATATACTATTTCCTTATAACGTATACCGTTATGTAGCATTGCGTTTTAACGTATAACGTTATGTGCTACTTCCTTATAACGTTTAACATAATATACTATTACCTTATAACGTATAACGTTATGTAGCATTACGTTATAACGTATAACGTTATATAGTATTACGTTATAACGTATAACGTCATAAGGCATTACGTTATAACTTATAACGTTATGTAGCATTACGTTATAACGTATAACGTGATAAGGTACTACGTTATAACTTATAACGTTATATAGTATTACGTTATAACGTCTACCGCTGTATACTATTTCGTAATGGCGTATGACGTAATGTAGTACAACGTTATAACATATAACGTAATATACTATTACCTTATAACGTATAACGTTATATGCTATTAAATTACAACGTTATACGTTATGTTATATTACCTTATAACGTTATACGTTATATCCTGTTACCTTATAAAGTTTAACGTTACGTTGCATTGCGTTATAACGTATAACGTTATATACTATTACCTTATAACGTATATCGTTATATGCTATTAAATTACAACGTTATACGTTATGTAATATTACCTTATAACGTTATACGTTATATACTGTTATCATATAACGTTTAACGTTACGTAGCATTGCGTTATAACGGATATCGTTATATACTATTACCTTATAACGTATAACGTTATATGCTATTACCTTACAACTTTATACGTTATGTACTATTACCTTATAGCGTTAGACTTTACATACTATTACCTTGTAACGTTATACTTTATATACTATTTCCTTATAACGTATACCGTTATGTAGCATTGCGTTTTAACGTATAACGTTATATGCTACTTCCTTATAACGTTTAACATAATATACTATTACCTTATAACGTATAACGTTATGTAGCATTACGTTATAACGTATAACGTGATAAGGTATTACGTTATAACTTATAACGTTATATAGTATTACGTTATAACGTGTAACGTACTATAGCATTCCTTTATAACGTATAACGTTATATAGTGTTAAGTTATAACGTATAACGTTACATAGTATTACGTTATGACGTATAACGTCATAAGGTATTACGTTATAACTTATAACGTTATATAGTATAACGTTATAACGTGTTTCGTACTATAGCATTGCTTTATAACGTATAACGTTATATCGTATTACGTTATAACCGATAACGTTATATAGTATTACGTTATAACGTGTAACTTACTATAGCATTTCTTTATAACGTATAACGTCATATAGTATCACGTTATAACGTATAACGTCATATGGTATTATGTTATAACGTATAACGTTATATAGTATTACGTTATAACGTATAACGTTATATAGTATTACGTTATGACGTATAACGTCATAAGGCATTACGTTATAACTTATAACGTTATATAGTATTACGTTATAACGTGTTAAGTACTATAGCATTTCCTTATAACGTATAACATCATATGGTATTACGTTATAACGAATAACGTCATATGGTATTACGTTATAACGTGTAACGTACTATAGCATTTCCTTATAACGTATAACATCATACGGTATTACGTTATAACGTATAACGTCATATGATATTACGTTATAACGCATAACGTTATATAGTATTACGTTATAACGTATAACCTTATGTGGTATTACGTTATAACGGATAACGTTATATAGCATTACGTTATAGCGTATAACGTTATGTAGCATTACGTTATAACGTATAACGTTATATAGCATTACGTTATAACGTATAACGTTATGTTGCATTACGTTATAACGTATAACGTTATGTAGCATTACGTTATAACGTATGACGTTATATAGTATTACGCTATGACGTATAACGTTATATAGTATTACGTTATAACGTGTAACGTACTATAGCATTTCCTTATAACGTATAACATCATACGGTATTACGTTATAACGTATAACGTCATATGGTATTACGTTATAACGTATAACGTTATATAGTATTACGTTATGACGTATACCGTTATATAGTATTACGTTATACCGTATAACGTTATGTGGTATTACGTTATAACGTATAACGTTATATAGCATTACGTTATAACGTATAACGTTATGTAGCATTACGTTATAACGTATAACGTTATATAGCATTACGTTATAACGTATAACGTTATGTAGCTTTACGTTATAACTTATAGCGTTATATAGTATTACGTTATAACGTATAACGTCATATGATATTACGTTATCACGTATAACGTCATATGATATTACGTTATAACGGATAACGTTATATAGCATTACGTTATAGCGTATAACGTTATGTAGCATTACGTTATAACGTATAACGTTATGTAGCAATGCGTCATAACGTATAACGTTATATACTTTAAGCGTACAACGTATATCGGCATATACTATTACCTTATAACGTTGTACGTTATATACTATTACCTTATAACGTTACACGTTATATACTATTACCTTATAACGTATAACGTTATACGCTATTACCTTATAACGTACAACATAATATACTATTACCTTATAACATATAAC
Organism: Bombus sonorus; assembly: GCA_029958995.1. NCBI lineage: Eukaryota > Metazoa > Arthropoda > Insecta > Hymenoptera > Apidae > Bombus > Bombus sonorus. The sequence goes on from JARWAU010000080.1 coordinate 237,496, forward strand.
GTTATGTAGCACTACGTTATAAGGTATAACGTTATGTAGCATTACGTTATAACGTATAACGTTATGTGGTATTACGTGATAACGTATAACGTTATATAGTATTACGTTATAACGTATAACGTTATATAGTATTACGTTATGACGTATGACGTCATAAGGTATTACGTTATAACTTATAACGTTATATAGTATTACGTTATAACGTGTAACGTACTATAGCATTTCCTTATAACGTATAACATCATATGGTACTACGTTATAACGTATAACGTCATATGGTATTATGTTATAACGTATAACGTTATATAGTATTACGTTATAACGTATAACGTTATATAGTATTACGTTATGACGTATAACGTCATAAGGCATTACGTTATAACTTATAACGTTATATAGTATTACGTTATAACGTGTAACGTACTATAGCATTTCCTTATAACGTATAACATCATATGGTATTACGTTATAACGTATAACGTCATATGGTATTATGTTATAACGTATAACGTTATATAGTATTACGTCATAACGTATAACGTTTTATAGTGTTACGTTATGACGTATAACGTTATATAGTATTACGTTATAACGTGTAACGTACTATAGCATTTCCTTATAACGTATAACATCATATGGTATTACGTTATAACGTATAACGTCATAAGGTATTACCTTATAACGTATAACGTTATGTAGCATTACGTTATAACGTATAACGTTATTTAGTACTACGTTATACCGTATAACGTTATGTGCTATTACGTTATAACGTATAACGTTATGTAGTATTACGTTATAACATGTAACGTACTATAGCATTTCCTTATAACGTATAACATCATATGGTATTACGTTATAACGTATAACGTCATATGGTATTACGTTATAACGTATAACGTTATATAGTATTACGTTATAACGTATAACGTTATGTGGTATTACGTTATAACGTATAACGTTATGTAGTATTACGTTATAACGTGTAACGTACTATAGCATTTCCTTATAACGTATAACATCATATGGTATTACGTTATAACGTATAACGTCGTATACTATTACTTTATAACGTATAACGTTATATGCGATTACCTTATAATGGATAAAGTTATATATAATTTCCTTATAATGTATAACGTTATGTAGCAATGCGTCATAACGTATAACGTTATATACTATAAGCGTACAACGTATATCGTCATATACTATTACCTTCGAACGTTATACGTTATACACTATTACCATATAACGTTACACGTTATACAATATTACCTTATAACGTATAACGTTATACGCTATTATCTTATAACGTACAACATAATATACTATTACCGTATTACATATAACGTTATGTATCATTACATTATAACGTATAACGTTGTATACTATTACGTTATAACATATAACGTTATGTAGCATTACGTTATAACGTCTACCGCTGTATACTATTTCGTAATGGCGTATGACGTAATGTAGTACAACGTTATAACATATAACGTTATATACTATTACCTTATAACGTATAACGTTATATGCTATTAAATTACAACGTTATACGTTATGTTATATTACCTTATAACGTTATACGTTATATACTGTTACCTTATAAAGTTTAACGTTACGTTGCATTGCGTTATAACGTATAACGTTATATACTATTACCTTATAACGTATATCGTTATATGCTATTAAATTACAACGTTATACGTTATGTAATATTACCTTATAACGTTATACGTTATATACTGTTATCATATAACGTTTAACGTTACGTAGCATTGCGTTATAACGGATATCGTTATATACTATTACCTTATAACGTATAACGTTATATGCTATTACCTTACAACTTTATACGTTATGTACTATTACCTTATAGCGTTAGACTTTACATACTATTACCTTGTAACGTTATACTTTATATACTATTTCCTTATAACGTATACCGTTATGTAGCATTGCGTTTTAACGTATAACGTTATATGCTACTTCCTTATAACGTTTAACATAATATACTATTACCTTATAACGTATAACGTTATGTAGCATTACGTTATAACGTATAACGTTATATAGTATTACGTTATAACGTATAACGTCATAAGGCATTACGTTATAACTTATAACGTTATGTAGCATTACGTTATAACGTATAACGTGATAAGGTATTACGTTATAACTTATAACGTTATATAGTATTACGTTATAACGTGTAACGTACTATAGCATTCCTTTATAACGTATAACGTTATATAGTGTTAAGTTATAACGTATAACGTTATATAGTATTACGTTATAACGTGTTACGTACTATAGCATTACTTTATAACGTATAACGTTATATAGTATTACGTTATAACCTATAACGATATATAGTATTACGTTATAACGTGTAACTTACTATAGCATTTCTTTATAACGTATAACGTCATATGGTATCACGTTATAACGTATAACGGTATATAGTATTACGTTATAACGTATAACGTTATGTGGTACTACGTGATAACGTATAACGTCATATAGTATTACGTTATAACATATAACGTTATATAGTATTACGTTATGACGTATAACGTCATAAGGCATTACGTTATAACTTATAACGTTATATAGTATTAAGTTATAACGTGTAACGTACTATAGCATTTCCTTATAACGTATAACATCATATGGTATTACGTTATAACGTATAACGTCATATGGTATTATGTTATAACGTATAACGTTATATAGTATTACGTTATAACGTATAACGTTATATAGTGTTACGTTATGACGTATAACGTTATATAGTATTACGTTATAACGTGTAACGTACTATAGCATTTCCTTATAACGTATAACATCATATGGTATAACGTTATAACGTATAACGTCATAAGGTATTACCTTATAACGTATAACGTTATGTAGCATTACGTTATAACGTATAACATTATTTAGTATTACGTTATACCGTATAACGTTATGTGGTATTACGTTATAACGTATAACGTTAAATAGCATTACGTTATAACGTATAACGTTATGTAGTATTACGTTATAACATGTAACGTACTATAGCATTTCCTTATAACGTATAACATCATATGGTATTACGTTATAACGTATAACGTCATATGGTATTACGTTATAACGTATAACGTTATATAGTATTACGTTATATAGTATTACGTTATAACGTATAACGTTATGTGGTATTACGTTATAACGTATAACGTTATATAGCATTACGTTATTACGCATAACGTTATTAGCATTACGTTATAACGAATAACGTTATATAGTATTACGTTATAACGTGTAACGTACTATAGCATTTCTTTATAACGTATAACGTCATATGGTATCACGTTATAACGTATAACGGTATACAGTATTACGTTATAACGTATAACGTTATGTGGTATTACCTTATAACGTATAACGTTATGTAGCATTACGTTATAACGTATAACGTCATAAGGTATTACCTTATAACGTATAACGTTATGTAGCATTACGTTATAACGTATAACGTTATATAGCATTACGTTATAACGTATAACGTTATGTAGTATTACGTTATAACGTGTAACGTACTATAGCATTTCCTTATAACGTATAAGATCATATGGTATTACGTTATAACGTATAACGTCATATGGTATTACGTTATAACGTATAACGTTATATAGTATTACGTTATAACGTATAACGTTATGTGGAATTACGTTATAACGTATAACGTTATATAGAAATACGTTATAACGCATAATGTTATGTAGCATTACGTTATAACGAATAACGTTATATAGTATTACGTTATAACGTATAACGTCAGAAGGTATTACGTTATACCTTATAACGTTATATAATATTACGTTATAGTGTGTAACGTACTATAGCATTCCTTTCTAACGTATAACGTCATATGGTATTACGCTATAACGTATAACGTTATATATTATTACGTTATAACGTATAACGTTATATAGTATTACGTTATAACGTATAACGTTATATAGTATTACGTTATGACGTATAACGTCATAAGGTATTACGTTATAACTTATAACGTTATATAGTATTACGTTATAACGTGTAACGTACTATAGCATTCCTTTATAACGTATAACGTCATATAGTATTACGTTATAACGTATAACGTTATATAGTATTACGTTATAACGTATAACGTCATAAGGTATTACCTTATAACGTATAACGTTATATAGCATTACGTTATAACGTATAACGTTCTATAGTATTACGTTATGACGTATAACGTTATATAGTATTACGTTATAACGTGTAACGTACTATAGCATTTCCTTATAACGTATAACATCATACGGTTTTACGTTATAACGTATAACGTCATCTTGTATTACGTTATAACGTATAACGTTATATAGTATTACGTTATAACGTATAACGTTATATAGTATTACGTTATGACGTATAACGTCATAAGGTGTTACGTTATAACTTATAACGTTATATAGTATTACGTCATAACGTGTAACGTACTATAGCATTTCTTTATAACGTATAACGTCATATGGTATTACGTTATAACGTATAACGGTATATAGTATTACGTTATAACGTATAACGTTATGTGGTATTACGTTATAAAGTATAACGTTATATAGTATTACGTTATAACGTATAACGTTATATAGTATTCCGTTATGACGTATAACGTCATAAGGTATTACGTTATAACTTATAACGTTATATAGTATTACGTTATAACGTGTAACGTACTATAGCATTCCTTTATAACGTATAACGTCATATAGTATTACGTTATAACGTATAACGTTATATAGTATTACGTTATAACGTATAACGTCATAAGGTATTACCTTATAACGTATAGCGTTATGTAGCATTACGTTATAACGTATAACGTTCTATAGTATTACGTTATGACGTATAACGTTATATAGTATTACGTTATAACGTGTAACGTACTATAGCATTTCCTTATAACGTATAACATCATACGGTTTTACGTTATAACGTATAACGTCATCTTGTATTACGTTATAACGTATAACGTTATATAGTATTACGTTATAACGTATAACGTTATATAGTATTACGTTATGACGTATAACGTCATAAGGTGTTACGTTATAAGTTATAACGTTATATAGTATTACGTCATAACGTGTAACGTACTATAGCATTTCTTTATAACGTATAACGTCATATGGTATTACGTTATAACGTATAACGTTATGTGGTATTACGTTATAAAGTATAACGTTATATAGTATTACGTTATAACGTATAACGTTATATAGTATTACGTTATACCGTATCACGTTATGTGGTATTACGTTATAACGTATAACGTACTATAGCATTCCTTTATAACGTATAACGTCATATAGTGTTACGTTATAACGTATAACGTTATATAGTATTACGTTATGACGTATAACGTCATAAGGTATTACGTTATAACTTATAACGTTATATAGTATTACGTTATAACGTGTTACGTACTATAGCATTACTTTATAACGTATAACGTTATATAGTATTACGTTATAACCTATAACGATATATAGTATTACGTTATAACGTGTAACTTACTATAGCATTTCTTTATAACGCATAACGTCATATGGTATCACGTTATAACGTATAACGGTATATAGTATTACGTTATAACGTGTAACGTACTATAGCATTTCCTTATAACGTATAACATCATATGGTACTACGTTATAATGTATAACGTCATATGGTATTATGTTATAACGTATAACGTTATATAGTATTACGTTATAACGTATAACGTTATATAGTATTACGTTATGACGTATAACGTCATAAGGCATTACGTTATGACGTATAACGTCATAAGGCATTACGTTATAACTTATAACGTTATATAGTATTACGTTATAACGTGTAACGTACTATAGCATTTCCTTATAACGTATAACATCATATGGCATTACGTTATAACGTATAACGTCATATGGTATCACGTTATAACGTATAACGTTATATAGTATTACGTTATAACCTATAACGATATATAGTATTACGTTATAACGTGTAACTTACTATAGCATTTCTTTATAACGCATAACGTCATATGGTATCACGTTATAACGTATAACGGTATATAGTATTACGTTATAACGTGTAACGTACTATAGCATTTCCTTATAACGTATAACATCATATGGTACTACGTTATAATGTATAACGTCATATGGTATTATGTTATAACGTATAACGTTATGTGGTATTACGTTATAAAGTATAACGTTATATAGTATTACGTTATAACGTATAACGTTATATAGTATTACGTTATACCGTATAACGTTATATAGTATTACGTTATGACGTATAACGTCATAAGGTATTACGTTATAACTTATAACGTTATATAGTATTACGTTATAACGTGTTACGTACTATAGCATTACTTTATAACGTATAACGTTATATAGTATTACGTTATAACCTATAACGATATATAGTATTACGTTATAACGTGTAACTTACTATAGCATTTCTTTATAACGCATAACGTCATATGGTATCACGTTATAACGTATAACGGTATATAGTATTACGTTATAACGTGTAACGTTATATAGTATTACGTTATAACGTATAACGTTATATAGTATTACGTTATACCGTATAACGTTATATAGTATTACGTTATGACGTATAACGTCATAAGGTATTACGTTATAACTTATAACGTTATATAGTATTACGTTATAACGTGTTACGTACTATAGCATTACTTTATAACGTATAACGTTATATAGTATTACGTTATAACCTATAACGATATATAGTATTACGTTATGACGTATAACGTCATAAGGTGTTACGTTATAAGTTATAACGTTATATAGTATTACGTCATAACGTGTAACGTACTATAGCATTTCTTTATAACGTATAACGTCATATGGTATTACGTTATAACGTATAACGTTATGTGGTATTACGTTATAAAGTATAACGTTATATAGTATTACGTTATAACGTATAACGTTATATAGTATTACGTTATACCGTATAACGTTATATAGTATTACGTTATGACGTATAACGTCATAAGGTATTACGTTATAACTTATAACGTTATATAGTATTACGTTATAACGTGTTACGTACTATAGCATTACTTTATAACGTATAACGTTATATAGTATTACGTTATAACCTATAACGATATATAGTATTACGTTATAACGTGTAACTTACTATAGCATTTCTTTATAACGCATAACGTCATATGGTATCACGTTATAACGTATAACGGTATATAGTATTACGTTATAACGTGTAACGTACTATAGCATTTCCTTATAACGTATAACATCATATGGTACTACGTTATAATGTATAACGTCATATGGTATTATGTTATAACGTATAACGTTATATAGTATTACGTTATAACGTATAACGTTATATAGTATTACGTTATGACGTATAACGTCATAAGGCATTACGTTATGACGTATAACGTCATAAGGCATTACGTTATAACTTATAACGTTATATAGTATTACGTTATAACGTGTAACGTACTATAGCATTTCCTTATAACGTATAACATCATATGGCATTACGTTATAACGTATAACGTCATATGGTATCACGTTATAACGTATAACGTTATATAGTATTACGTTATAACCTATAACGATATATAGTATTACGTTATAACGTGTAACTTACTATAGCATTTCTTTATAACGTATAACGTCATATGGTATCACGTTATAACGTATAACGGTATATAGTATTACGTTATAACGTATAACGTTATGTGGTACTACGTGATAACGTATAACGTCATATAGTATTACGTTATAACATATAACGTTATATAGTATTACGTTATGACGTATAACGTCATAAGGTATTACGTTATAACTTATAACGTTATATAGCATTACGTTATAACGTGTAACGTACTATAGCATTTCCTTATAACGTATAACATCATATGGTACTACGTTATAATGTATAACGTCATATGGTATTATGTTATAACGTATAACGTTATATAGTATTACGTTATAACGTATAACGTTATATAGTATTACGTTATGACGTATAACGTCATAAGGCATTACGTTATGACGTATAACGTCATAAGGCATTACGTTATAACTTATAACGTTATATAGTATTACGTTATAACGTGTAACGTACTATAGCATTTCCTTATAACGTATAACATCATATGGCATTACGTTATAACGTATAACGTCATATGGTATCACGTTATAACGTATAACGTTATATAGTATTACGTTATAACGTATAACGTTATATAGTGTTACGTTATGACGTATAACGTTATATAGTATTACGTTATAACATATAACGTTATATAGTATTACGTTATGACGTATAACGTCATAAGGTATTACGTTATAACTTATAACGTTATATAGTATTACGTTATAACGTGTTACGTACTATAGCATTACTTTATAACGTATAACGTTATATAGTATTACGTTATAACCTATAACGATATATAGTATTACGTTATAACGTGTAACTTACTATAGCATTTCTTTATAACGTATAACGTCATATGGTATCACGTTATAACGTATAACGTTATATAGTATTACGTTATAACGTATAACGTTATATAGTATTACGTTATACCGTATCACGTTATGTGGTATTACGTTATAACGTATAACGTACTATAGCATTCCTTTATAACGTATAACGTCATATAGTGTTACGTTATAACGTATAACGTTATATAGTATTACGTTATACCGTATCACGTTATGTGGTATTACGTTATAACGTATAACGTACTATAGCATTCCTTTATAACGTATAACGTCATATAGTATTACGTTATAACATATAACGTTATATAGTATTACGTTATGACGTATAACGTCATAAGGTATTACGTTATAACTTATAACGTTATATAGCATTACGTTATAACGTGTAACGTACTATAGCATTTCCTTATAACGTATAACATCATATGGTACTACGTTATAATGTATAACGTCATATGGTATTATGTTATAACGTATAACGTTATATAGTATTACGTTATAACGTATAACGTTATATAGTATTACGTTATGACGTATAACGTCATAAGGCATTACGTTATGACGTATAACGTCATAAGGCATTACGTTATAACTTATAACGTTATATAGTATTACGTTATAACGTGTAACGTACTATAGCATTTCCTTATAACGTATAACATCATATGGCATTACGTTATAACGTATAACGTCATATGGTATCACGTTATAACGTATAACGTTATATAGTATTACGTTATAACGTATAACGTTATATAGTGTTACGTTATGACGTATAACGTTATATAGTATTACGTTATAACATATAACGTTATATAGTATTACGTTATGACGTATAACGTCATAAGGTATTACGTTATAACTTATAACGTTATATAGTATTACGTTATAACGTGTAACGTACTATAGCATTTCCTTATAACGTATAACATCATATGGTACTACGTTATAATGTATAACGTCATATGGTATTATGTTATAACGTATAACGTTATATAGTATTACGTTATAACGTGTAACGTACTATAGCATTTCCTTATAACGTATAACATCATATGGTATTACGTTATAACGTATAACGTCATATGGTATTATGTTATAACGTATAACGTTATATAGTATTACGTTATAACGTGTTACGTACTATAGCATTACTTTATAACGTACAACGTTATATAGTATTACGTTATAACCTATAACGATATATAGTATTACGTTATAACGTGTAACTTACTATAGCATTTCTTTATAACGTATAACGTCATATGGTATCACGTTATAACGTATAACGGTATATAGTATTACGTTATAACGTATAACGTTATGTGGTACTACGTGATAACGTATAACGTCATATAGTATTACGTTATAACATATAACGTTATATAGTATTACGTTATGACGTATAACGTCATAAGGTATTACGTTATAACTTATAACGTTATATAGTATTACGTTATAACGTGTAACGTACTATAGCATTTCCTTATAACGTATAACATCATATGTTACTACGTTATAATGTATAACGTCATATGGTATTATGTTATAACGTATAACGTCATATAGTATTACGTTATAACGTATAACGTTATATAGTATTACGTTATGACGTATAACGTCATAAGGCATTCCGTTATGACGTATAACGTCATAAGGCATTACGTTATAACTTATAACGTTATATAGTATTACGTTATAACGTGTAACGTACTATAGCATTTCCTTATAACGTATAACATCATATGGTATTACGTTATAACGTATAACGTCATATGGTATTATGTTATAACGTATAACGTTATATAGTATTACGTTATAACGTATAACGTTATATAGTGTTACGTTATGACGTATAACGTTATATAGTATTACGTTATAACGTGTAACGTACTATAGCATTTCCTTATAACGTATAACATCATATGGTATTACGTTATAACGTATAACGTCATAAGGTATTACCTTATAACGTATAACGTTATGTAGCATTACGTTATAACGTATAACGTTATTTAGTATTACGTTATACCGTATAACGTTATGTGGTATTACGTTATAACGTATAACGTTAAATAGCATTACGTTATAACGTATAACGTTATGTAGTATTACGTTATAACATGTAACGTACTATAGCATTTCCTTATAACGTATAACATCATATGGTATTACGTTATAACGTATAACGTCATATGGTATTACGTTATAACGTATAACGTTATATAGTATTACGTTATATAGTATTACGTTATAACGTATAACGTTATGTGGTATTACGTTATAACGTATAACGTTATATAGCATTACGTTATTACGCATAACGTTATTAGCATTACGTTATAACGAATAACGTTATATAGTATTACGTTATAACGTGTAACGTACTATAGCATTTCTTTATAACGTATAACGTCATATGGTATCACGTTATAATGTATAACGGTATACAGTATTACGTTATAACGTATAACGTTATGTGGTATTACCTTATAACATATAACGTTATGTAGCATTACGTTATAACGTATAACGTCATAAGGTATTACCTTATAACGTATAACGTTATGTAGCATTACGTTATAACGTATAACGTTCTATAGTATTACGTTATGACGTATAACGTTATATAGTATTACGTTATAACGTGTAACGTACTATAGCACTTCCTTATAACGTATAACATCATACGGTTTTACGTTATAACGTATAACGTCATCTTGTATTACGTTATAACGTATAACGATATATAGTATTACGTTATGACGTATAACGTCATAAGGTATTACGTTATAACTTATAACGTTATATAGTATTACGTCATAACGTATAACGTCATAAGGTATTACCTTATAACGTATAACGTCATGTAGCATTACGTTATAACGTATAACGTTATATAGTATTACGTTATAACCTATAACGATATATAGTATTACGTTATAACGTGTAACTTACTATAGCATTTCTTTATAACGTATAACGTCATATGGTATCACGTTATAACGTATAACGTTATATAGTATTACGTTATAACGTATAACGTTATATAGTATTACGTTATACCGTATCACGTTATGTGGTATTACGTTATAACGTATAACGTACTATAGCATTCCTTTATAACGTATAACGTCATATAGTGTTACGTTATAACGTATAACGTTATATAGTATTACGTTATACCGTATCACGTTATGTGGTATTACGTTATAACGTATAACGTACTATAGCATTCCTTTATAACGTATAACGTCATATAGTATTACGTTATAACATATAACGTTATATAGTATTACGTTATGACGTATAACGTCATAAGGTATTACGTTATAACTTATAACGTTATATAGCATTACGTTATAACGTGTAACGTACTATAGCATTTCCTTATAACGTATAACATCATATGGTACTACGTTATAATGTATAACGTCATATGGTATTATGTTATAACGTATAACGTTATATAGTATTACGTTATAACGTATAACGTTATATAGTATTACGTTATGACGTATAACGTCATAAGGCATTACGTTATGACGTATAACGTCATAAGGCATTACGTTATAACTTATAACGTTATATAGTATTACGTTATAACGTGTAACGTACTATAGCATTTCCTTATAACGTATAACATCATATGGCATTACGTTATAACGTATAACGTCATATGGTATCACGTTATAACGTATAACGTTATATAGTATTACGTTATAACGTATAACGTTATATAGTGTTACGTTATGACGTATAACGTTATATAGTATTACGTTATAACATATAACGTTATATAGTATTACGTTATGACGTATAACGTCATAAGGTATTACGTTATAACTTATAACGTTATATAGTATTACGTTATAACGTGTAACGTACTATAGCATTTCCTTATAACGTATAACATCATATGGTACTACGTTATAATGTATAACGCCATATGGTATTATGTTATAACGTATAACGTTATATAGTATTACGTTATAACGTATAACGTTATATAGTATTACGTTATGACGTATAACGTCATAAGGCATTCCGTTATAACTTATAACGATATATAGTATTACGTTATAACGTGTAACTTACTATAGCATTTCTTTATAACGTATAACGTCATATGGTATCACGTTATAACGTATAACGGTATATAGTATTACGTTATAACGTATAACGTTATGTGGTACTACGTGATAACGTATAACGTCATATAGTATTACGTTATAACATATAACGTTATATAGTATTACGTTATGACGTATAACGTCATAAGGTATTACGTTATAACTTATAACGTTATATAGTATTACGTTATAACGTGTAACGTACTATAGCATTTCCTTATAACGTATAACATCATATGGTACTACGTTATAATGTATAACGCCATATGGTATTATGTTATAACGTATAACGTTATATAGTATTACGTTATAACGTATAACGTTATATAGTATTACGTTATGACGTATAACGTCATAAGGCATTCCGTTATGACGTATAACGTCATAAGGCATTACGTTATAACTTATAACGTTATATAGTATTACGTTATAACGTGTAACGTACTATAGCATTTCCTTATAACGTATAACATCATATGGTATTACGTTATAACGTATAACGTCATATGGTATTATGTTATAACGTATAACGTTATATAGTATTACGTTATAACGTATAACGTTATATAGTGTTACGTTATGACGTATAACGTTATATAGTATTACGTTATAACGTGTAACGTACTATAGCATTTCCTTATAACGTATAACATCATATGGTATTACGTTATAACGTATAACGTCATAAGGTATTACCTTATAACGTATAACGTTATGTAGCATTACGTTATAACGTATAACGTTATTTAGTATTACGTTATACCGTATAACGTTATGTGGTATTACGTTATAACTTATAACGTTATATAGCATTACGTTATAACGTGTAACGTACTATAGCATTTCCTTATAACGTATAACATCATATGGTACTACGTTATAATGTATAACGTCATATGGTATTATGTTATATCGTATAACGTTATATAGTATTACGTTATAACGTATAACGTTATATAGTATTACGTTATGACGTATAACGTCATAAGGCATTACGTTATGACGTATAACGTCATAAGGCATTACGTTATAACTTATAACGTTATATAGTATTACGTTATAACGTGTAACGTACTATAGCATTTCCTTATAACGTATAACATCATATGGCATTACGTTATAACGTATAACGTCATATGGTATCACGTTATAACGTATAACGTTATATAGTATTACGTTATAACGTATAACGTTATATAGTGTTACGTTATGACGTATAACGTTATATAGTATTACGTTATAACATATAACGTTATATAGTATTACGTTATGACGTATAACGTCATAAGGTATTACGTTATAACTTATAACGTTATATAGTATTACGTCATAACGTGTAACGTACTATAGCATTTCCTTATAACGTATAACATCATATGGTACTACGTTATAATGTATAACGTCATATGGTATTATGTTATAACGTATAACGTTATATAGTATTACGTTATAACGTGTAACGTACTATAGCATTTCCTTATAACGTATAACATCATATGGTATTACGTTATAACGTATAACGTCATATGGTATTATGTTATAACGTATAACGTTATATAGTATTACGTTATAACGTGTTACGTACTATAGCATTACTTAATAACGTACAACGTTATATAGTATTACGTTATAACCTATAACGATATATAGTATTACGTTATAACGTGTAACTTACTATAGCATTTCTTTATAACGTATAACGTCATATGGTATCACGTTATAACGTATAACGGTATATAGTATTACGTTATAACGTATAACGTTATGTGGTACTACGTGATAACGTATAACGTCATATAGTATTACGTTATAACATATAACGTTATATAGTATTACGTTATGACGTATAACGTCATAAGGTATTACGTTATAACTTATAACGTTATATAGTATTACGTTATAACGTGTAACGTACTATAGCATTTCCTTATAACGTATAACATCATATGGTACTACGTTATAATGTATAACGTCATATGGTATTATGTTATAACGTATAACGTTATATAGTATTACGTTATAACGTATAACGTTATATAGTATTACGTTATGACGTATAACGTCATAAGGCATTCCGTTATGACGTATAACGTCATAAGGCATTACGTTATAACTTATAACGTTATATAGTATTACGTTATAACGTGTAACGTACTATAGCATTTCCTTATAACGTATAACATCATATGGTATTACGTTATAACGTATAACGTCATATGGTATTATGTTATAACGTATAACGTTATATAGTATTACGTTATAACGTATAACGTTATATAGTGTTACGTTATGACGTATAACGTTATATAGTATTACGTTATAACGTGTAACGTACTATAGCATTTCCTTATAACGTATAACATCATATGGTATTACGTTATAACGTATAACGTCATAAGGTATTACCTTATAACGTATAACGTTAAATAGCATTACGTTATAACGTATAACGTTATGTAGTATTACGTTATAACATGTAACGTACTATAGCATTTCCTTATAACGTATAACATCATATGGTATTACGTTATAACGTATAACGTCATATGGTATTACGTTATAACGTATAACGTTATATAGTATTACGTTATATAGTATTACGTTATAACGTATAACGTTATGTGGTATTACGTTATAACGTATAACGTTATATAGCATTACGTTATTACGCATAACGTTATTAGCATTACGTTATAACGAATAACGTTATATAGTATTACGTTATAACGTGTAACGTACTATAGCATTTCTTTATAACGTATAACGTCATATGGTATCACGTTATAATGTATAACGGTATACAGTATTACGTTATAACGTATAACGTTATGTGGTATTACCTTATAACATATAACGTTATGTAGCATTACGTTATAACGTATAACGTCATAAGGTATTACCTTATAACGTATAACGTTATGTAGCATTACGTTATAACGTATAACGTTCTATAGTATTACGTTATGACGTATAACGTTATATAGTATTACGTTATAACGTGTAACGTACTATAGCACTTCCTTATAACGTATAACATCATACGGTTTTACGTTATAACGTATAACGTCATCTTGTATTACGTTATAACGTATAACGATATATAGTATTACGCTATGACGTATAACGTCATAAGGTATTACGTTATAACTTATAACGTTATATAGTATTACGTCATAACGTATAACGTCATAAGGTATTACCTTATAACGTATAACGTCATGTAGCATTACGTTATAACGTATAACGTTCTATAGTATTACGTTATGACGTATAACGTTATATAGTATTACGTTATAACGTGTAACGTACTATAGCATTCCTTTATAACGTATAACGTCATATAGTATTACGTTATAACGTTTAACTTTATATAGTATTACGTTATAACGTATAACGTCATAAGGTATTACCTTATAACGTATAACGTTATGTAGCATTACGTTATAACGTATAATGTTCTATAGTATTACGTTATAACGTATAACGTTATGTGGTATTACCTTATAACGTATAACGTTATGTGGTATTACCTTATAACATATAACGTTATGTAGCATTACGTTATAACGTATAACGTCATAAGGTATTACCTTATAACGTATAACGGTATACAGTATTACGTTATAACGTATAACGTTATGTGGTATTACCTTATAACATATAACGTTATGTAGCATTACGTTATAACGTATAACGTCATAAGGTATTACCTTATAACGTATAACGTTATGTAGCATTACGTTATAACGTATAACGTTCTATAGTATTACGTTATGACGTATAACGTTATATAGTATTACGTTATAACGTGTAACGTACTATAGCACTTCCTTATAACGTATAACATCATACGGTTTTACGTTATAACGTATAACGTCATCTTGTATTACGTTATAACGTATAACGATATATAGTATTACGTTATGACGTATAACGTCATATGGTATCACGTTATAACGTATAACGGTATATAGTATTACGTTATAACGTATAACGTTATGTGGTACTACGTGATAACGTATAACGTCATATAGTATTACGTTATAACATATAACGTTATATAGTATTACGTTATGACGTATAACGTCATAAGGTATTACGTTATAACTTATAACGTTATATAGTATTACGTTATAACGTGTAACGTACTATAGCATTTCCTTATAACGTATAACATCATATGGTACTACGTTATAATGTATAACGTCATATGGTATTATGTTATAACGTATAACGTTATATAGTATTACGTTATAACGTATAACGTTATATAGTATTACGTTATGACGTATAACGTCATAAGGCATTCCGTTATGACGTATAACGTCATAAGGCATTACGTTATAACTTATAACGTTATATAGTATTACGTTATAACGTGTAACGTACTATAGCATTTCCTTATAACGTATAACATCATATGGTATTACGTTATAACGTATAACGTCATATGGTATTATGTTATAACGTATAACGTTATATAGTATTACGTTATAACGTATAACGTTATATAGTGTTACGTTATGACGTATAACGTTATATAGTATTACGTTATAACGTGTAACGTACTATAGCATTTCCTTATAACGTATAACATCATATGGTATTACGTTATAACGTATAACGTCATAAGGTATTACCTTATTACGTATAACGTTATGTAGCATTACGTTATAACGTATAACGTTATTTAGTATTACGTTATACCGTATAACGTTATGTGGTATTACGTTATAACGTATAACGTTAAATAGCATTACGTTATAACGTATAACGTTATGTAGTATTACGTTATAACATGTAACGTACTATAGCATTTCCTTATAACGTATAACATCATATGGTATTACGTTATAACGTATAACGTCATATGGTATTACGTTATAAAGTATAACGTTATATAGTATTACGTTATATAGTATTACGTTATAACGTATAACGTTATGTGGTATTACGTTATAACGTATAACGTTATATAGCATTACGTTATTACGCATAACGTTATTAGCATTACGTTATAACGAATAACGTTATATAGTACTACGTTATAACGTGTAACGTACTATAGCATTTCTTTATAACGTATAACGTCATATGGTATCACGTTATAATGTATAACGGTATACAGTATTACGTTATAACGTATAACGTTATGTGGTATTACCTTATAACATATAACGTTATGTAGCATTACGTTATAACGTATAACGTCATAAGGTATTACCTTATAACGTATAACGTTATGTAGCATTACGTTATAACGTATAACGTTCTATAGTATTACGTTATGACGTATAACGTTATATAGTATTACGTTATAACGTGTAACGTACTATAGCACTTCCTTATAACGTATAACATCATACGGTTTTACGTTATAACGTATAACGTCATCTTGTATTACGTTATAACGTATAACGATATATAGTATTACGTTATGACGTATAACGTCATAAGGTATTACGTTATAACTTATAACGTTATATAGTATTACGTCATAACGTATAACGTCATAAGGTATTACCTTATAACGTATAACGTCATGTAGCATTACGTTATAACGTATAACGTTCTATAGTATGACGTTATGACGTATAACGTTATATAGTATTACGTTATAACGTGTAACGTACTATAGCATTCCTTTATAACGTATAACGTCATATAGTATTACGTTATAACGTTTAACTTTATATAGTATTACGTTATAACGTATAACGTCATAAGGTATTACCTTATAACGTATAACGTTATGTAGCATTACGTTATAACGTATAATGTTCTATAGTATTACGTTATAACGTATAACGTTATGTGGTATTACCTTATAACGTATAACGTTATGTAGCATTACGTTATAACGTATAACGTCATAAGGTATTACCTTATAACGTATAACGTTATGTAGCATTACGTTATAACGTATAACGTTCTATAGTATTACGTTATGACGTATAACGTTATATGGTATTACGTTATAACGTGTAACGTACTATAGCATTTCCTTATAACGTATAACATCATACGGTTT
This sequence comes from Bombus sonorus, assembly GCA_029958995.1. Taxonomy (NCBI): domain Eukaryota; kingdom Metazoa; phylum Arthropoda; class Insecta; order Hymenoptera; family Apidae; genus Bombus; species Bombus sonorus. The sequence goes on from JARWAU010000080.1 coordinate 256,254, forward strand.
TACGTTATAACGTATAACGTCATCTTGTATTACGTTATAACGTATAACGTTATATAGTATTACGTTATAACGTATAACGTTATATAGTATTACGTTATGACGTATAACGTCATAAGGTATTACCTTATAACGTATAACGTTATGTAGCATTATGTTATAACGTATAACGTTCTATAGTATTACGTTATGACGTATAACGTTATATAGTATTACGTTATAACGTGTAACGTACTATAGCATTTCCTTATAACGTATAACATCATACGGTTTTACGTTATAACGTATAACGTTATGTAGCATTACGTTATAACGTATAACGTTCTATAGTATTACGTTATGACGTACAACGTTATATAGTATTACGTTATAACGTGTAACGTACTATAGCATTTCCTTATAACGTATAACATCATACGGTTTTACGTTATAACGTATAACGTTATGCAGTATTACGTTATAACGTATAACGGTATACAGTATTACGTTATAACGTATAACGTTATGCGGTATTACGTTATAACGTGTAACGTACTATAGCATTACCTTATAATGTATAACATCATACGGTTTTACGTTATAACGTATAACGTTATGCAGTATTACGTTATAACGTATAACGGTATACAGTATTACGTTATAACGTATAACGTTATGTGGTATTACGTTATAACGTGTAACGTACTATAGCATTTCCTTATAACGTATAACATCATATGGTATTACGTTATAACGTATAACGTCATAAGGTATTACCTTATAACGTATAACGTTATGTAGCATTACGTTATAACGTATAACGTTATTTAGTATTACGTTATACCGTATAACGTTATGTAGCATTACGTTATAACGTATAACGTCATAAGGTATTACCTTATAACGTATAACGTTATGTAGCATTACGTTATAACGTATAACGTTCTATAGTATTACGTTATAACGTATAACGTTATGTGGTATTACCTTATAACGTATAACGTTGTGTAGCATTACGTTATGACGTATGACGTCATAAGGTATTACCTTATAACGTATAACGTTATGTAGCATTACGTTATAACGTATAACGGTACACAGTATTACGTTATAACGTATTACGTTATGTGGTATTACCTTATAATGTATAACGTTATGTAGCATTACGTTATAACGTATAACGTCATAAGGTATTACCTTATAACGTATAACGTTATGTAGCATTACGTTATAACGTATAACGTTCTATAGTATTACGTTATGACGTATAACGTTATATAGTATTACGTTATAACGTGTAACGTACTATAGCATTTCCTTATAACGTATAACATCATACGGTTTTACGTTATAACATATAACGTTATGTAGCATTACGTTATAACGTATAACGTTCTATAGTATTACGTTATGACGTATAACGTTATACAGTATTACGTTATAACGTGTAACGTACTATAGCATTCCTTTATAACGTATAACGTCATATAGTATTACGTTATAACGTATAACGTTATATAGTATTACGTTATAACGTATAACGTCATAAGGTATTACCTTATAACGTATAACGTTATGTAGCATTACGTTATAACGTATAACGTTCTATAGTATTACGTTATGACGTATAACGTTATATAGTATTACGTTATAACGTGTAACGTACTATAGCATTTCCTTATAACGTATAACATCATACGGTTTTACGTTATAACGTATAACGTCATCTTGTATTACGTTATAACGTATAACGATATATAGTATTACGTTATGACGTATAACGTCATAAGGTATTACGTTATAACTTATAACGTTATATAGTATTACGTCATAACGTATAACGTCATAAGGTATTACCTTATAACGTATAACGTCATGTAGCATTACGTTATAACGTATAACGTTCTATAGTATTACGTTATGACGTATAACGTTATATAGTATTACGTTATAACGTGTAACGTACTATAGCATTCCTTTATAACGTATAACGTCATATAGTATTACGTTATAACGTTTAACTTTATATAGTATTACGTTATAACGTATAACGTCATAAGGTATTACCTTATAACGTATAACGTTATGTAGCATTACGTTATAACGTATAACGTTCTATAGTATTACGTTATGACGTATAACGTTATATAGTATTACGTTATAACGTGTAACGTACTATAGCATTTCCTTATAACGTATAACATCATACGGTTTTACGTTATAACGTATAACGTTATGTAGCATTACGTTATAACGTATAACGTTCTATAGTATTACGTTATGACGTACAACGTTATATAGTATTACGTTATAACGTGTAACGTACTATAGCATTTCCTTATAACGTATAACATCATACGGTTTTACGTTATAACGTATAACGTTATGCAGTATTACGTTATAACGTATAACGGTATACAGTATTACGTTATAACGTATAACGTTATGCGGTATTACGTTATAACGTGTAACGTACTATAGCATTACCTTATAATGTATAACATCATACGGTTTTACGTTATAACGTATAACGTTATGCAGTATTACGTTATAACGTATAACGGTATACAGTATTACGTTATAACGTATAACGTTATGTGGTATTACGTTATAACGTGTAACGTACTATAGCATTTCCTTATAACGTATAACATCATATGGTATTACGTTATAACGTATAACGTCATAAGGTATTACCTTATAACGTATAACGTTATGTAGCATTACGTTATAACGTATAACGTTATTTAGTATTACGTTATACCGTATAACGTTATGTAGCATTACGTTATAACGTATAACGTCATAAGGTATTACCTTATAACGTATAACGTTATGTAGCATTACGTTATAACGTATAACGTTCTATAGTATTACGTTATAACGTATAACGTTATGTGGTATTACCTTATAACGTATAACGTTGTGTAGCATTACGTTATGACGTATGACGTCATAAGGTATTACCTTATAACGTATAACGTTATGTAGCATTACGTTATAACGTATAACGGTACACAGTATTACGTTATAACGTATTACGTTATGTGGTATTACCTTATAATGTATAACGTTATGTAGCATTACGTTATAACGTATAACGTCATAAGGTATTACCTTATAACGTATAACGTTATGTAGCATTACGTTATAACGTATAACGTTCTATAGTATTACGTTATGACGTATAACGTTATATAGTATTACGTTATAACGTGTAACGTACTATAGCATTTCCTTATAACGTATAACATCATACGGTTTTACGTTATAACATATAACGTTATGTAGCATTACGTTATAACGTATAACGTTCTATAGTATTACGTTATGACGTATAACGTTATACAGTATTACGTTATAACGTGTAACGTACTATAGCATTCCTTTATAACGTATAACGTCATATAGTATTACGTTATAACGTATAACGTTATATAGTATTACGTTATAACGTATAACGTCATAAGGTATTACCTTATAACGTATAACGTTATGTAGCATTACGTTATAACGTATAACGTTCTATAGTATTACGTTATGACGTATAACGTTATATAGTATTACGTTATAACGTGTAACGTACTATAGCATTTCCTTATAACGTATAACATCATACGGTTTTACGTTATAACGTATAACGTCATCTTGTATTACGTTATAACGTATAACGATATATAGTATTACGTTATGACGTATAACGTCATAAGGTATTACGTTATAACTTATAACGTTATATAGTATTACGTCATAACGTATAACGTCATAAGGTATTACCTTATAACGTATAACGTCATGTAGCATTACGTTATAACGTATAACGTTCTATAGTATTACGTTATGACGTATAACGTTATATAGTATTACGTTATAACGTGTAACGTACTATAGCATTCCTTTATAACGTATAACGTCATATAGTATTACGTTATAACGTTTAACTTTATATAGTATTACGTTATAACGTATAACGTCATAAGGTATTACCTTATAACGTATAACGTTATGTAGCATTACGTTATAACGTATAATGTTCTATAGTATTACGTTATAACGTACAACGTTATGTGGTATTACCTTATAACGTATAACGTTATGTAGCATTACGTTATAACGTATAACGTCATAAGGTATTACCTTATAACGTATAACGTTATGTAGCGTTACGTTATAACGTATAACGTTCTATAGTATTACGTTATGACGTATAACGTTATATAGTATTACGTTATAACGTGTAACGTACTATAGCATTTCCTTATAACGTATAACATCATACGGTTTTACGTTATAACGTATAACGTCATCTTGTATTACGTTATAACGTATAACGTTATATAGTATTACGTTATAACGTATGACGTTATATAGTATTACGTTATGACGTATAACGACATAAGGTATTACCTTATAACGTATAACGTTATGTAGCATTACGTTATAACGTATAACGTTCTATAGTATTACGTTATGACGTATAACGTTATATAGTATTACGTTATAACGTGTAACGTACTATAGCATTTCCTTATAACGTATAACATCATACGGTTTTACGTTATAACGTATAACGTTATGTAGCATTACGTTATAACGTATAACGTTCTATAGTATTACGTTATGACGTATAACGTTATATAGTATTACGTTATAACGTGTAACGTACTATAGCATTTCCTTATAACGTATAACATCATACGGTTTTACGTTATAACGTATAACGTTATGCAATATTACGTTATAACGTATAACGGTATACAGTATTACGTTATAACGTATAACGTTATGTGGTATTACGTTATAACGTGTAACGTACTATAGCATTACCTTATAACGTATAACATCATACGGTTTTACGTTATAACGTATAACGTTATGCAGTATTACGTTATAACGTATAACGGTATACAGTATTACGTTATAACGTATAACGTGATGTGGTATTACGTTATAACGTGTAACGTACTATAGCATTTCCTTATAACGTATAACATCATATGGTATTACGTTATAACGTATAACGTCATAAGGTATTACCTTATAATGTATAACGTTATGTAGCATTACGTTATAACGTATAACGTCATAAGGTATTACCTTATAACGTATAACGTTATGTAGCATTACGTTATAACGTATAACGTTCTATAGTATTACGTTATGACGTATAACGTTATATAGTATTACGTTATAACGTGTAACGTACTATAGCATTTCCTTATAACGTATAACATCATACGGTTTTACGTTATAACATATAACGTTATGTAGCATTACGTTATAACGTATAACGTTCTATAGTATTACGTTATGACGTATAACGTTATACAGTATTACGTTATAACGTGTAACGTACTATAGCATTCCTTTATAACGTATAACGTCATATAGTATTACGTTATAACGTATAACGTTATATAGTATTACGTTATAACGTATAACGTCATAAGGTATTACCTTATAACGTATAACGTTATGTAGCATTACGTTATAACGTATAACGTTCTATAGTATTACGTTATGACGTATAACGTTATATAGTATTACGTTATAACGTGTAACGTACTATAGCATTTCCTTATAACGTATAACATCATACGGTTTTACGTTATAACGTATAACGTCATCTTGTATTACGTTATAACGTATAACGATATATAGTATTACGTTATGACGTATAACGTCATAAGGTATTACGTTATAACTTATAACGTTATATAGTATTACGTCATAACGTATAACGTCATAAGGTATTACCTTATAACGTATAACGTCATGTAGCATTACGTTATAACGTATAACGTTCTATAGTATTACGTTATGACGTATAACGTTATATAGTATTACGTTATAACGTGTAACGTACTATAGCATTCCTTTATAACGTATAACGTCATATAGTATTACGTTATAACGTTTAACTTTATATAGTATTACGTTATAACGTATAACGTCATAAGGTATTACCTTATAACGTATAACGTTATGTAGCATTACGTTATAACGTATAACGTTCTATAGTATTACGTTATGACGTATAACGTTATATAGTATTACGTTATAACGTGTAACGTACTATAGCATTTCCTTATAACGTATAACATCATACGGTTTTACGTTATAACGTATAACGTTATGTAGCATTACGTTATAACGTATAACGTTCTATAGTATTACGTTATGACGTACAACGTTATATAGTATTACGTTATAACGTGTAACGTACTATAGCATTTCCTTATAACGTATAACATCATACGGTTTTACGTTATAACGTATAACGTTATGCAGTATTACGTTATAACGTATAACGGTATACAGTATTACGTTATAACGTATAACGTTATGCGGTATTACGTTATAACGTGTAACGTACTATAGCATTACCTTATAATGTATAACATCATACGGTTTTACGTTATAACGTATAACGTTATGCAGTATTACGTTATAACGTATAACGGTATACAGTATTACGTTATAACGTATAACGTTATGTGGTATTACGTTATAACGTGTAACGTACTATAGCATTTCCTTATAACGTATAACATCATATGGTATTACGTTATAACGTATAACGTCATAAGGTATTACCTTATAACGTATAACGTTATGTAGCATTACGTTATAACGTATAACGTTATTTAGTATTACGTTATACCGTATAACGTTATGTAGCATTACGTTATAACGTATAACGTCATAAGGTATTACCTTATAACGTATAACGTTATGTAGCATTACGTTATAACGTATAACGTTCTATAGTATTACGTTATAACGTATAACGTTATGTGGTATTACCTTATAACGTATAACGTTGTGTAGCATTACGTTATGACGTATGACGTCATAAGGTATTACCTTATAACGTATAACGTTATGTAGCATTACGTTATAACGTATAACGGTACACAGTATTACGTTATAACGTATTACGTTATGTGGTATTACCTTATAATGTATAACGTTATGTAGCATTACGTTATAACGTATAACGTCATAAGGTATTACCTTATAACGTATAACGTTATGTAGCATTACGTTATAACGTATAACGTTCTATAGTATTACGTTATGACGTATAACGTTATATAGTATTACGTTATAACGTGTAACGTACTATAGCATTTCCTTATAACGTATAACATCATACGGTTTTACGTTATAACATATAACGTTATGTAGCATTACGTTATAACGTATAACGTTCTATAGTATTACGTTATGACGTATAACGTTATACAGTATTACGTTATAACGTGTAACGTACTATAGCATTCCTTTATAACGTATAACGTCATATAGTATTACGTTATAACGTATAACGTTATATAGTATTACGTTATAACGTATAACGTCATAAGGTATTACCTTATAACGTATAACGTTATGTAGCATTACGTTATAACGTATAACGTTCTATAGTATTACGTTATGACGTATAACGTTATATAGTATTACGTTATAACGTGTAACGTACTATAGCATTTCCTTATAACGTATAACATCATACGGTTTTACGTTATAACGTATAACGTCATCTTGTATTACGTTATAACGTATAACGATATATAGTATTACGTTATGACGTATAACGTCATAAGGTATTACGTTATAACTTATAACGTTATATAGTATTACGTCATAACGTATAACGTCATAAGGTATTACCTTATAACGTATAACGTCATGTAGCATTACGTTATAACGTATAACGTTCTATAGTATTACGTTATGACGTATAACGTTATATAGTATTACGTTATAACGTGTAACGTACTATAGCATTCCTTTATAACGTATAACGTCATATAGTATTACGTTATAACGTTTAACTTTATATAGTATTACGTTATAACGTATAACGTCATAAGGTATTACCTTATAACGTATAACGTTATGTAGCATTACGTTATAACGTATAATGTTCTATAGTATTACGTTATAACGTACAACGTTATGTGGTATTACCTTATAACGTATAACGTTATGTAGCATTACGTTATAACGTATAACGTCATAAGGTATTACCTTATAACGTATAACGTTATGTAGCGTTACGTTATAACGTATAACGTTCTATAGTATTACGTTATGACGTATAACGTTATATAGTATTACGTTATAACGTGTAACGTACTATAGCATTTCCTTATAACGTATAACATCATACGGTTTTACGTTATAACGTATAACGTCATCTTGTATTACGTTATAACGTATAACGTTATATAGTATTACGTTATAACGTATGACGTTATATAGTATTACGTTATGACGTATAACGACATAAGGTATTACCTTATAACGTATAACGTTATGTAGCATTACGTTATAACGTATAACGTTCTATAGTATTACGTTATGACGTATAACGTTATATAGTATTACGTTATAACGTGTAACGTACTATAGCATTTCCTTATAACGTATAACATCATACGGTTTTACGTTATAACGTATAACGTTATGTAGCATTACGTTATAACGTATAACGTTCTATAGTATTACGTTATGACGTATAACGTTATATAGTATTACGTTATAACGTGTAACGTACTATAGCATTTCCTTATAACGTATAACATCATACGGTTTTACGTTATAACGTATAACGTTATGCAATATTACGTTATAACGTATAACGGTATACAGTATTACGTTATAACGTATAACGTTATGTGGTATTACGTTATAACGTGTAACGTACTATAGCATTACCTTATAACGTATAACATCATACGGTTTTACGTTATAACGTATAACGTTATGCAGTATTACGTTATAACGTATAACGGTATACAGTATTACGTTATAACGTATAACGTGATGTGGTATTACGTTATAACGTGTAACGTACTATAGCATTTCCTTATAACGTATAACATCATATGGTATTACGTTATAACGTATAACGTCATAAGGTATTACCTTATAACGTATAACGTTATGTAGCATTACGTTATAACGTATAACGTTATTTAGTATTACGTTATACCGTATAACGTTATGTAGCATTACGTTATAACGTATAACGTCATAAGGTATTACCTTATAACGTATAACGTTATGTAGCATTACGTTATAACGTATAACGTTCTATAGTATTACGTTATAACGTATAACGTTATGTGGTATTACCTTATAACGTATAACGTTGTGTAGCATTACGTTATGACGTATGACGTCATAAGGTATTACCTTATAACGTATAACGTTATGTAGCATTACGTTATAACGTATAACGGTACACAGTATTACGTTATAACGTATTACGTTATGTGGTATTACCTTATAATGTATAACGTTATGTAGCATTACGTTATAACGTATAACGTCATAAGGTATTACCTTATAACGTATAACGTTATGTAGCATTACGTTATAACGTATAACGTTCTATAGTATTACGTTATGACGTATAACGTTATATAGTATTACGTTATAACGTGTAACGTACTATAGCATTTCCTTATAACGTATAACATCATACGGTTTTACGTTATAACGTATAACGTTCTATAGTATTACGTTATGACGTATAACGTTATATAGTATTACGTTATAACGTGTAACGTACTATAGCATTCCTTTATAACGTATAACGTCATATAGTATTACGTTATAACGTATAACGTCATAAGGTATTACCTTATAACGTATAACGTTATGTAGCATTACGTTATAACGTATAACGTTCTATAGTATTACGTTATGACGTATAACGTTATATAGTATTACGTTATAACGTGTAACGTACTATAGCATTTCCTTATAACGTATAACATCATACGGTTTTACGTTATAACGTATAACGTCATCTTGTATTACGTTATAACGTATAACGTTATATAGTATTACGTTATAACGTATAACGTTATATAGTATTACGTTATGACGTATAACGTCATAAGGTATTACCTTATAACGTATAACGTTATGTAGCATTACGTTATAACGTATAACGTTCTATAGTATTACGTTATGACGTATAACGTTATATAGTATTACGTTATAACGTGTAACGTACTATAGCATTTCCTTATAACGTATAACATCATACGGTTTTACGTTATAACGTATAACGTTATGTAGCATTACGTTATAACGTATAACGTTCTATAGTATTACGTTATGACGTATAACGTTATATAGTATTACGTTATAACGTGTAACGTACTATAGCATTTCCTTATAACGTATAACATCATATGGTATTACGTTATAACGTATAACGTCATAAGGTATTACCTTATAACGTATAACGTTATGTAGCATTACGTTATAACGTATAACGTTATTTAGTATTACGTTATACCGTATAACGTTATGTAGCATTACGTTATAACGTATAACGTCATAAGGTATTACCTTATAACGTATAACGTTATGTAGCATTACGTTATAACGTATAACGTTCTATAGTATTACGTTATAACGTATAACGTTATGTGGTATTACCTTATAACGTATAACGTTGTGTAGCATTACGTTATGACGTATGACGTCATAAGGTATTACCTTATAACGTATAACGTTATGTAGCATTACGTTATAACGTATAACGGTACACAGTATTACGTTATAACGTATTACGTTATGTGGTATTACCTTATAATGTATAACGTTATGTAGCATTACGTTATAACGTATAACGTCATAAGGTATTACCTTATAACGTATAACGTTATGTAGCATTACGTTATAACGTATAACGTTCTATAGTATTACGTTATGACGTATAACGTTATATAGTATTACGTTATAACGTGTAACGTACTATAGCATTTCCTTATAACGTATAACATCATACGGTTTTACGTTATAACGTATAACGTTCTATAGTATTACGTTATGACGTATAACGTTATATAGTATTACGTTATAACGTGTAACGTACTATAGCATTTCCTTATAACGTATAACATCATACGGTTTTACGTTATAACGTATAACGTCATCTTGTATTACGTTATAACGTATAACGTTATATAGTATTACGTTATAACGTATAACGTTATATAGTATTACGTTATGACGTATAACGTCATAAGGTATTACCTTATAACTTATAACGTTATGTAGCATTACGTTATAACGTATAACGTTCTATAGTATTACGTTATGACGTATAACGTTCTATAGTATTACGTTATGACGTATAACGTTATATAGTATTACGTTATAACGTGTAACGTACTATAGCATTCCTTTATAACGTATAACGTCATATAGTATTACGTTATAACGTTTAACTTTATATAGTATTACGTTATAACGTATAACGTCATAAGGTATTACCTTATAACGTATAACGTTATGTAGCATTACGTTATAACGTATAATGTTCTATAGTATTACGTTATAACGTACAACGTTATGTGGTATTACCTTATAACGTATAACGTTATGTAGCATTACGTTATAACGTATAACGTCATAAGGTATTACCTTATAACGTATAACGTTATGTAGCATTACGTTATAACGTATAACGTTCTATAGTATTACGTTATGACGTATAACGTTATATAGTATTACGTTATAACGTGTAACGTACTATAGCATTTCCTTATAACGTATAACATCATACGGTTTTACGTTATAACGTATAACGTCATCTTGTATTACGTTATAACGTATAACGTTATATAGTATTACGTTATAACGTATGACGTTATATAGTATTACGTTATGACGTATAACGACATAAGGTATTACCTTATAACGTATAACGTTATGTAGCATTACGTTATAACGTATAACGTTCTATAGTATTACGTTATGACGTATAACGTTATATAGTATTACGTTATAACGTGTAACGTACTATAGCATTTCCTTATAACGTATAACATCATACGGTTTTACGTTATAACGTATAACGTTATGTAGCATTACGTTATAACGTATAACGTTCTATAGTATTACGTTATGACGTATAACGTTATATAGTATTACGTTATAACGTGTAACGTACTATAGCATTTCCTTATAACGTATAACATCATACGGTTTTACGTTATAACGTATAACGTTATGCAATATTACGTTATAACGTATAACGGTATACAGTATTACGTTATAACGTATAACGTTATGTGGTATTACGTTATAACGTGTAACGTACTATAGCATTACCTTATAACGTATAACATCATACGGTTTTACGTTATAACGTATAACGTTATGCAGTATTACGTTATAACGTATAACGGTATACAGTATTACGTTATAACGTATAACGTGATGTGGTATTACGTTATAACGTGTAACGTACTATAGCATTTCCTTATAACGTATAACATCATATGGTATTACGTTATAACGTATAACGTCATAAGGTATTACCTTATAACGTATAACGTTATGTAGCATTACGTTATAACGTATAACGTTATTTAGTATTACGTTATACCGTATAACGTTATGTAGCATTACGTTATAACGTATAACGTCATAAGGTATTACCTTATAACGTATAACGTTATGTAGCATTACGTTATAACGTATAACGTTCTATAGTATTACGTTATAACGTATAACGTTATGTGGTATTACCTTATAACGTATAACGTTGTGTAGCATTACGTTATGACGTATGACGTCATAAGGTATTACCTTATAACGTATAACGTTATGTAGCATTACGTTATAACGTATAACGGTACACAGTATTACGTTATAACGTATTACGTTATGTGGTATTACCTTATAATGTATAACGTTATGTAGCATTACGTTATAACGTATAACGTCATAAGGTATTACCTTATAACGTATAACGTTATGTAGCATTACGTTATAACGTATAACGTTCTATAGTATTACGTTATGACGTATAACGTTATATAGTATTACGTTATAACGTGTAACGTACTATAGCATTTCCTTATAACGTATAACATCATACGGTTTTACGTTATAACGTATAACGTCATCTTGTATTACGTTATAACGTATAACGTTATATAGTATTACGTTATAACGTATAACGTTATATAGTATTACGTTATGACGTATAACGTCATAAGGTATTACCTTATAACGTATAACGTTATGTAGCATTACGTTATAACGTATAACGTTCTATAGTATTACGTTATGACGTATAACGTTATATAGTATTACGTTATAACGTGTAACGTACTATAGCATTTCCTTATAACGTATAACATCATACGGTTTTACGTTATAACGTATAACGTTATGTAGCATTACGTTATAACGCATAACGTTCTATAGTATTACGTTATGACGTATAACGTTATATAGTATTACGTTATAACGTGTAACGTACTATAGCATTTCCTTATAACGTATAACATCATACGGTTTTACGTTATAACGTATAACGTTATGCAGTATTACGTTATAACGTATAACGGTATACAGTATTACGTTATAACGTATAACGTTATGTGGTATTACGTTATAACGTGTAACGTACTATAGCATTACCTTATAACGTATAACATCATACGGTTTTACGTTATAACGTATAACGTTATGCAGTATTACGTTATAACGTATAACGGTATACAGTAATACGTTATAACGTATAACGTTATGTGGTATTACGTTATAACGTGTAACGTACTATAGCATTTCCTTATAACGTATAACATCATATGGTATTACGTTATAACGTATAACGTCATAAGGTATTACCTTATAACGTATAACGTTATGTAGCATTACGTTATAACGTATAACGTTATTTAGTATTACGTTATACCGTATAACGTTATGTAGCATTACGCCATAACGTATAACGTCATAAGGTATTACCTTATAACGTATAACGTTATGTAGCATTACGTTATAACGTATAACGTTCTATAGAATTACGTTATAACGTATAACGTTATGTGGTATTACCTTATAACGTATAACGTTGTGTAGCATTACGTTATGACGTATGACGTCATAAGGTATTACCTTATAACGTATAACGTTATGTAGCATTACGTTATAACGTATAACGGTACACAGTATTACGTTATAACGTATTACGTTATGTGGTATTACCTTATAATGTATAACGTTATGTAGCATTACGTTATAACGTATAACGTCATAAGGTATTACCTTATAACGTATAACGTTATGTAGCATTACGTTATAACGTATAACGTTCTATAGTATTACGTTATGACGTATAACGTTATATAGTATTACGTTATAACGTGTAACGTACTATAGCATTTCCTTATAACGTATAACATCATACGGTTTTACGTTATAACGTATAACGTCATCTTGTATTACGTTATAACGTATAACGTTATATAGTATTACGTTATGACGTATAACGTCATAAGGTATTACGTTATAACTTATAACGTTATATAGTATTACGTCATAACGTATAACGTCATAGGGTATTACCTTATAACGTATAACGTTATGTAGCATTACGTTATAACGTATAACGTTCTATAGTATTACGTTATGACGTGTAACGTTATATAGCATTACGTTATAACGTATAACGTTATGTAGTATTACGTTATAACGTGTAACGTACTATAGCATTTCCTTATAACGTATAAGATCATATGGTATTACGTTATAACGTCTAACGTCATATGGTATTACGTTCTAACGTATAACGTTATATAGTATTACGTTATAACGTATAACGTTATGTGGTATTACGTTATAACGTGTAACGTTATATAGAAATACGTTATAACGCATAATGTTATGTAGCATTACGTTATAACGAATAACGTTATATAGTATTACGTTATAACGTGTAACGTACTATAGCATATCCTTATAACGTATAACATCATACGGTTTTACGTTATAACGTATAACGTCATCTTGTATTACGTTATAACGTATAACGTTATATAGTATTACGTTATAACGTATAACGTTATATAGTATTACGTTATGACGTATAACGTCATAAGGTGTTACGTTATAACTTATAACGTTATATAGTATTACGTCATAACGTGTAACGTACTATAGCATTTCTTTATAACGTATAATGTCATATGGTATTACGTTATAACGTATAACGGTATATAGTATTACGTTATAACCTATAACGTTATGTGGTATTACGTTATAAAGTATAACGTTATATAGTACTACGTTATAACGTATAACGTTATATAGTATTACGTTATACCGTATCACGTTATGTGGTATTACGTTATAACGTATAACGTACTATAGCATTCCTTTATAACGTATAACGTCATATAGTGTTACGTTATAACGTATAACGTTATACAGTATTACGTTATGACGTATAGCGTCATAAGGTATTACGTGATAACTTATAACGTTATATAGTATTACGTTATAACGTGTTACGTACTATAGCATTACTTTATAACGTATAACGTTATATAGTATTACGTTATAACCTATAACGAAATATAGTATTACGTTATAACGTGTAACTTACTATAGCATTTCTTTATAACGTATAACGTCATATGGTATCACGTTATAACGTATAACGGTATATAGTATTACGTTATAACGTATAACGTTATGTGGTATTACGTGATAACGTATAACGTTATATAGTATTACGTTATAACATATAACGTTATATAGTATTACGTTATGACGTATAACGTCATAAGGTGTTACGTTATAACTTATAACGTTATATAGTATTACGTTATAACGTGTAACGTACTATAGCATTTCCTTATAACGTATAACATCATATGGTACTACGTTATAATGTATAACGTCATATAGTATTATGTTATAACGTATAACGTTATATCGTATTACGTTATAACGTATAACGTTATATAGTATTACGTTATGACGTATAACGTCATAAGGCATTACGTTATGACGTATAACGTCATAAGGCATTACGTTATAACTTATAACGTTATATAGTATTACGTTATAACGTGTAACGTACAATAGCATTTCCTTATAACGTATAACATCATATGGTATTACGTTATAACGTATAACGTCATATGGTATTATGTTATAACGTATAACGTTATATAGTATTACGTTATAACGTATAACGTTATATAGTGTTACGTTATAACGTATAACGTCATAAGGTATTACCTTATAACGTATAACGTTATGTAGCATTACGTTATAACGTATAACGTTCTATAGTATTACGTTATGACGTATAACGTTAAACAGTATTACGTTATAACGTGTAACGTACTATAGCATTTCCTTATAACGTATAACATCATACGGTTTTACGTTATAACGTATAACGTCATCTTGTATTACGTTATAACGTATAACGTTATATAGTATTACGTTATAACGTATAACGTTATATAGTATTACGTTATGACGTATAACGTCATAAGGCATTACGTTATAACTTATAACGTTATATAGTATTACGTTATAACGTGTAACGTACTATAGCATTTCCTTATAACGTATAACATCATATGGTATTACGTTATAACGTATAACGTCATAAGGTATTACCTTATAACGTATAACGTTATGTAGCATTACGTTATAACGTATAACGTTATTTAGCATTACGTTATACCGTATAACGTTATGTGGTATTACGTTATAACGTATAACGTTAAATAGCATTACGTTATAACGTATAACGTTATGTAGTATTACGTTATAACATGTAACGTACTATAGCATTTCCTTATAACGTATAAAATCATATGGTATTACGTTATAACGTATAACGTCATCTTGTATTACGTTATAACGTATAACGTTATATAGTATTACGTTATAACGTATAACGTTATATAGTATTACGTTATGACGTATAACGTCATAAGGTGTTACGTTATAACTTATAACGTTATATAGTATTACGTCATAACGTGTAACGTACTATAGCATTTCTTTATAACGTATAATGTCATATGGTATTACGTTATAACGTATAACGGTATATAGTATTACGTTATAACGTATAACGTTATGTGGTATTACGTTATAACGTATAACGTTATATAGAAATACGTTATAACGCATAATGTTATGTAGCATTACGTTATAACGAATAACGTTATATAGTATTACGTTATAACGTGTAACGTACTATAGCATATCCTTATAACGTATAACATCATACGGTTTTACGTTATAACGTATAACGTCATCTTGTATTACGTTATAACGTATAACGTTATATAGTATTACGTTATAACGTATAACGTTATATAGTATTACGTTATGACGTATAACGTCATAAGGTGTTACGTTATAACTTATAACGTTATATAGTATTACGTCATAACGTGTAACGTACTATAGCATTTCTTTATAACGTATAATGTCATATGGTATTACGTTATAACGTATAACGGTATATAGTATTACGTTATAACGTATAACGTTATGTGGTATTACGTTATAAAGTATAACGTTATATAGTACTACGTTATAACGTATAACGTTATATAGTATTACGTTATACCGTATCACGTTATATAGTATTACGTTATAACCTATAACGAAATATAGTATTACGTTATAACGTGTAACTTACTATAGCATTTCTTTATAACGTATAACGTCATATGGTATCACGTTATAACGTATAACGGTATATAGTATTACGTTATAACGTATAACGTTATGTGGTATTACGTGATAACGTATAACGTTATATAGTATTACGTTATAACATATAACGTTATATAGTATTACGTTATGACGTATAACGTCATAAGGTGTTACGTTATAACTTATAACGTTATATAGTATTACGTTATAACGTGTAACGTACTATAGCATTTCCTTATAACGTATAACATCATATGGTACTACGTTATAATGTATAACGTCATATAGTATTATGTTATAACGTATAACGTTATGTCGTATTACGTTATAACGTATAACGTTATATAGTATTACGTTATGACGTATAACGTCATAAGGCATTACGTTATGACGTATAACGTTATGTGGTATTACGTGATAACGTATAACGTTATATAGTATTACGTTATAACGTATAACGTTAAATAGCATTACGTTATAACGTATAACGTTATGTAGTATTACGTTATAACATGGAACGTACTATAGCATTTCCTTATAACGTATAACATCATGTGGTATTACGTTATAACGTATAACGTCATATGGTATTACGTTATAACGTATAACGTTATATAGTATTACGTTATATAGTATTACGTTATAACGTATAACGTTATGTGGTATTACGTTATAACGTATAACGTTATATAGCATTACGTTATTACGCATAACGTTATTAGCATTACGTTATAACGAATAACGTTATATAGTATTACGTTATAACGTGTAACGTACTATAGCATTTCTTTATAACGTATAACGTCATATGGTATCACGTTATAACGTATAACGGTATACAGTATTACGTTATAACGTATAACGTTATGTGGTATTACCTTATAACGTATAACGTTATGTAGCATTACGTTATAACGTATAACGTCATAAGGTATTACCTTATAACGTATAACGTTATGTAGCATTACGTTATAACGTATAACGTCATAAGGTATTACCTTATAACGTATAACGTTATGTAGCATTACGTTATAACGTATAACGTTATTTAGCATTACGTTATACCGTATAACGTTATGTGGTATTACGTTATAACGTATAACGTTAAATAGCATTACGTTATAACGTATAACGTTATGTAGTATTACGTTATAACATGTAACGTACTATAGCATTTCCTTATAACGTATAAAATCATATGGTATTACGTTATAATGTATAACGTCATATGGTATTACGTTATAACGTATAACGTTATATAGTATTACGTTATAACGTATAACGTTATGTGGTATTACGTTATAACGTATAACGTCATATGGTATTACCTTATAACGTATAACGTTATGTAGCATTACGTTATAACGTATAACGTTCTATAGTATTACGTTATGACGTGTAACGTACTATAGCATTTCTTTATAACGTATAACGTCATATGGTATCACGTTATAACGTATAACGTCATAAGGCATTACGTTATAACTTATAACGTTATTACGATTACGCATAACGTAATGTAGCATTACGTTATAACGAATAACGTTATACAGTATTGCGTTATAACGTGTAACGTACTATAGCATTTCTTTATAACGTATAACGTCATATGGTATCACGTTATAACGTATAACGTCATATGGTATTACGTTATAACGTATAACGTTATATAGTATTACGTTATAACGTATAACGTCATAAGGTATTACCTTATAACGTATAACGTTATGTAGCATTACGTTATAACGTATAACGTTCTATAGTATTACGTTATGACGTGTAACGTACTATAGCAATTCTTTATAACGTATAACGTCATATGGTATCACGTTATAACGTATAACGTCATAAGGCATTACGTTATAACTTATAACGTTATTACGATTACGCATAACGTAATGTAGCATTACGTTATAACGAATAACGTTATACAGTATTGCGTTATAACGTGTAACGTACTATAGCATTTCTTTATAACGTATAACGTCATATGGTATCACGTTATAACGTATAACGTCATATGGTATTACGTTATAACGTATAACGTTATATAGTATTACGTTATAACGTATAACGTCATAAGGTATTACCTTATAACGTATAACGTTATGTAGCATTACGTTATAACGTATAACGTTCTATAGTATTACGTTATGACGTATAACGTTATATAGTATTACGTTATAACGTGTAACGTACTATAGCATTCCTTTATAACGTATAACGTCATATAGTATTACGTTATAACGTATAACGTTATATAGTATTACGTTATAACGTATAACGTCATGAGGTATTACCTTATAACGTATAACGTTATGTAGCATTACGTTATAACGTATAACGTTCTATAGTATTACGTTATGACGTATAACGTTATATAGTATTACGTTATAACGTGTAACGTACTATAGCATTACCTTATAACGTATAACATCATACGGTTTTACGTTATATCGTATAACGTCATCTTGTATTACGTTATAACGTATAACGTTATATAGTATTACGTTATGACGCATAACGTCATAAGGTATTACGTTATAACTTATAACGTTATACAGTATTACGTCATAACGTATAACGTCATAAGGTATTACCTTATAACGTATAACGTTATGTAGCATTACGTTATAACGTATAACGTCATAAGGCATTACGTTATGACGTATAACGTCATAAGGCATTACGTTATAACGTATAACGTTATATAGTATTACGTTATAACGTATAACATCATATGGTATTACGTTATAACGTATAACGTCATATGGTATTATGTTATAACGTATAACGTTATATAGTATTACGTTATAACGTATAACGTTATATAGTATTACGTTATGACGTATAACGTCATAAGGCATTACGTTATGACGTATAACGTCATAAGGCATTACGTTATAACTTATAACGTTATGTTGCATTACGTTATAACGTATAACGTGATAAGGTATTACGTTATAACTTATAACGTTATATAGTATTACGTTATCACGTGTAACGTACTATAGCATTCCTTTATAACGTATAACGTTATATAGTATTACGTTGTAACGTGTAACGTACTATAGCATTTCCTTATAACGTATAACATCATATGGTATTACGTTATAACGAATAACGTCATCTGGTATTACGTTATAACGTGTAACGTACTATAGCATTTCCTTATAACGTATAACATCATACGGTATTACGTTATAACGTATAACGTCATATGATATTACGTTATAACGCATAACGTTATATAGTATTACGTTATAACGTATAACCTTATGTGGTATTACGTTATAACGGATAACGTTATATAGCATTACGTTATAGCGTATAACGTTATGTAGCATTACGTTATAACGTATAACGTTATATAGCATTACGTTATAACGTATAACGTTATGTAGCATTACGTTATAACGTATAACGTTATGTAGCATTACGTTATAACGTATAACGTTATATAGTATTACGCTATGACGTATAACGTTATATAGTATTACGTTATAACGTGTAACGTACTATAGCATTTCCTTATAACGTATAACATCATACGGTATTACGTTATAACGTATAACGTCATATGGTATTACGTTATAACGTATAACGTTATATAGTATTACGTTATAACGTATACCGTTATATAGTATTACGTTATACCGTATAACGTTATGTGGTATTACGTTATAACGTATAACGTTATATAGCATTACGTTATAACGTATAACGTTATGTAGCATTACGTTATAACGTATAACGTTATATAGCATTACGTTATAACGTATAACGTTATGTAGCATTACGTTATAACTTATAGCGTTATATAGTATTACGTTATACCGTATAACGTTATGTGGTATTACGTTATAACGTATAACGTTATATACTATTACCTTATAACGTATACCCTTATGTAGCATTATGTTATAACGTATAACGTTATATACTATTACCCTATAACGTATAACGTTATTCAGCATTACGTTATAACGTATAACGTTGTATACTATTACTGTATATCGTATAACGTTAAGTAGCAATACGTCATAACGTATAACGTTATATACTTTAAGCGTACAACGTATATCGTCATATACTATTACCTTATAACGTTGTACGTTATATACTATTACCTTATAACGTTACACGCTATATACTATTACCTTATAACGTATAACGTTATACGCTATTACCTTATAACGTACAACATAATATACTATTACCTTATAACATATAACGTTATGTAGCACTACGTTATAACGTATAACGTTATGTAGCATTACGTTGTAACGTATAACGTTGTATACTATTTCGTTATAACGTATAACGTTATGTAGCAATGCGTCATAACGTATAACGTTATATACTATAAGCGTGCAACGTATATCGTCATATACTATTACCTTATAACGTTATACGTTATACACTATTACCATATAACGTTACACGTTATATAATATTACCTTATAACGTATAACGTTATACGCTATTATCTTAAAACGTACAACATAATATACTATTACCGTATTACATATAACGTTATGTAGCATTACGTTATAACGTATAACATTATATACTTTTACCATATAACGAATAACATTATGTAGCACTACGTTATAACGTATCACGTTATGTAGCATTACGTTGTAACGTATACCGTTGTATACTATTTCGTTATAACGTATAACGTTATGTAGGAGTCCTTTATAACGTATAACGTCGTATACTATTACTTTATAACGTATAACGTTATATGCTAATACCTTATAATGGATAAAGTTATATATAATTACCTTATAACGTATAACGTTATGTAGCAATGCGTCATAACGTATAACGTTATATACTATAAGCGTACAACGTATATCGTCATGTACTATTACCTTCTAACGTTATACGTTATACACTATTACCATATAACGTTACACGTTATACAATATTACCTTATAACGTATAACGTTATACGCTATTATCTTATAACGTACAACATAATATACTATTACCGTATTACATATAACGTTATATAGCATTACATTATAACGTATAACGTTGTATACTATTACGTTATAACATATAACGTTATGTAGCATTACGTTATAACGTCTACCGCTGTATACTATTTCGTAATGGCGTATGACGTAATGTAGTACAACGTTATAACATATAACGTAATATACTATTACCTTATAACGTATAACGTTATATGCTATTAAATTACAACGTTATACGTTATGTTATATTACCTTATAACGTTATACGTTATATCCTGTTACCTTATAAAGTTTAACGTTACGTTGCATTGCGTTATAACGTATAACGTTATATACTATTACCTTATAACGTATATCGTTATATGCTATTAAATTACAACGTTATACGTTATGTAATATTACCTTATAACGTTATACGTTATATACTGTTATCATATAACGTTTAACGTTACGTAGCATTGCGTTATAACGGATATCGTTATATACTATTACCTTATAACGTATAACGTTATATGCTATTACCTTACAACTTTATACGTTATGTACTATTACCTTATAGCGTTAGACTTTACATACTATTACCTTGTAACGTTATACTTTATATACTATTTCCTTATAACGTATACCGTTATGTAGCATTGCGTTTTAACGTATAACGTTATATGCTACTTCCTTATAACGTTTAACATAATATACTATTACCTTATAACGTATAACGTTATGTAGCATTACGTTATAACGTATAACGTGATAAGGTACTACGTTATAACTTATAACGTTATATAGTATTACGTTATAACGTGTAACGTACTATAGCATTCCTTTATAACGTATAACGTTATATAGTGTTAAGTTATAACGTATAACGTTATATAGTATTACGTTATGACGTATAACGTCATAAGGTATTACGTTATAACTTATAACGTTATATAGTATTACGTTATAACGTGTTACGTACTATAGCATTGCTTTATAACGTATAACGTTATATAGTATTACGTTATAACCTATAACGTTATATAGTATTACGTTATAACGTGTAACTTACTATAGCATTTCTTTATAACGTATAACGTCATATAGTATCACGTTATAACGTATAACGGTATATAGTATTACGTTATAACGTATAACGTTATGTGGTATTACGTGATAACGTATAACGTTATATAGTATTACGTTATAACGTATAACGTTATATAGTATTACGTTATGACGTATGACGTCATAAGGTATTACGTTATAACTTATAACGTTATATAGTATTACGTTATAACGTGTAACGTACTATAGCATTTCCTTATAACGTATAACATCATATGGTACTACGTTATAACGTATAACGTCATATGGTATTATGTTATAACGTATAACGTTATATAGTATTACGTTATAACGTATAACGTTATATAGTATTACGTTATGACGTATAACGTCATAAGGCATTACGTTATAACTTATAACGTTATATAGTATTACGTTATAACGTGTAACGTACTATAGCATTTCCTTATAACGTATAACATCATATGGTATTACGTTATAACGTATAACGTCATATGGTATTATGTTATAACGTATAACGTTATATAGTATTACGTCATAACGTATAACGTTTTATAGTGTTACGTTATGACGTATAACGTTATATAGTATTACGTTATAACGTGTAACGTACTATAGCATTTCCTTATAACGTATAACATCATATGGTATTACGTTATAACGTATAACGTCATAAGGTATTACCTTATAACGTATAACGTTATGTAGCATTACGTTATAACGTATAACGTTATTTAGTACTACGTTATACCGTATAACGTTATGTGGTATTACGTTATAACGTATAACGTTATGTAGTATTACGTTATAACATGTAACGTACTATAGCATTTCCTTATAACGTATAACATCATATGGTATTACGTTATAACGTATAACGTCATATGGTATTACGTTATAACGTATAACGTTATATAGTATTACGTTATAACGTATAACGTTATGTGGTATTACGTTATAACGTATAACGTTATGTAGTATTACGTTATAACGTGTAACGTACTATAGCATTTCCTTATAACGTATAACATCATATGGTATTACGTTATAACGTATAACGTCGTATACTATTACTTTATAACGTATAACGTTATATGCGATTACCTTATAATGGATAAAGTTATATATAATTTCCTTATAATGTATAACGTTATGTAGCAATGCGTCATAACGTATAACGTTATATACTATAAGCGTACAACGTATATCGTCATATACTATTACCTTCGAACGTTATACGTTATACACTATTACCATATAACGTTACACGTTATACAATATTACCTTATAACGTATAACGTTATACGCTATTATCTTATAACGTACAACATAATATACTATTACCGTATTACATATAACGTTATGTATCATTACATTATAACGTATAACGTTGTATACTATTACGTTATAACATATAACGTTATGTAGCATTACGTTATAACGTCTACCGCTGTATACTATTTCGTAATGGCGTATGACGTAATGTAGTACAACGTTATAACATATAACGTTATATACTATTACCTTATAACGTATAACGTTATATGCTATTAAATTACAACGTTATACGTTATGTTATATTACCTTATAACGTTATACGTTATATACTGTTACCTTATAAAGTTTAACGTTACGTTGCATTGCGTTATAACGTATAACGTTATATACTATTACCTTATAACGTATATCGTTATATGCTATTAAATTACAACGTTATACGTTATGTAATATTACCTTATAACGTTATACGTTATATACTGTTATCATATAACGTTTAACGTTACGTTGCATTGCGTTATAACGGATATCGTTATATACTATTACCTTATAACGTATAACGTTATATGCTATTACCTTACAACTTTATACGTTATGTACTATTACCTTATAGCGTTAGACTTTACATACTATTACCTTGTAACGTTATACTTTATATACTATTTCCTTATAACGTATACCGTTATGTAGCATTGCGTTTTAACGTATAACGTTATATGCTACTTCCTTATAACGTTTAACATAATATACTATTACCTTATAACGTATAACGTTATGTAGCATTACGTTATAACGTATAACGTTATATAGTATTACGTTATAACGTATAACGTCATAAGGCATTACGTTATAACTTATAACGTTATGTAGCATTACGTTATAACGTATAACGTGATAAGGTATTACGTTATAACTTATAACATTATATAGTATTACGTTATAACGTGTAACGTACTATAGCATTCCTTTATAACGTATAACGTTATATAGTGTTAAGTTATAACGTATAACGTTATATAGTATTACGTTATGACGTATAACGTCATAAGGTATTACGTTATAACGTATAACGTTATGTAGTATTACGTTATAACGTGTAACGTACTATAGCATTTCCTTATAACGTATAACATCATATGGTATTACGTTATAACGTATAACGTCATATGGTATTACGTTATAACGTATAACGTTATATAGTATTACGTTATAACGTATAACGTTATGTGGTATTACGTTATAACGTATAACGTTATATAGCATTACGTTATTACGCATAACGTTTTGTAGCATTACGTTATAACGAATAACGTTATATAGTATTACGTTATAACGTGTAACGTACTATAGCATTTCTTTATAACGTATAACGTCATATGGTATCACGTTATAACGTATAACGGTATACAGTATTACGTTATAACGTATAACGTTATGTGGTATTACGTTATAACGTATAACGTTATACAGTATTACGTTATAACGTATAACGTTATATAGTACTACGTTATAACGTGTAACGTACTATAGCATTTCCTTATAACGTATAACATCATATGGTATTACGTTATAACGTATAACGTCATATGGTATTACGTTATAACGTATAACGTTATATAGTATTACGTTATAACGTATAACATCATATGGTATTACGTTATAACGTATAACGTCATATGGTATTATGTTATAACGTATAACGTTATATAGTATTACGTTATAACGTGTAACTTACTATAGCATTTCTTTATAACGTATAACGTCATATAGTATCACGTTATAACGTATAACGGTATATAGTATTACGTTATAACGTATAACGTTATGTGGTATTACGTGATAACGTATAACGTTATATAGTATTACGTTATAACGTATAACGTTATATAGTATTACGTTATGGCGTATAACGTCATAAGGTATAACGTTATGACGTATAACGTCATAAGGCATTACGTTATAACTTATAACGTTATATAGTATTACGTTATAACGTGTAACGTACTATAGCATTTCCTTATAACGTATAACATCATATGGTATTACGTTACAACGTATAACGTCATATGGTATTATGTTATAACGTATAACGTTATATAGTATTACGTTATAACGTATAACGTTATATAGTGTTACGTTATGACGTATAACGTTATATAGTATTACGTTATAACGTGTAACGTACTATAGCATTTCCTTATAACGTATAACATCATATGGTAATACGTTATAACGTATAACGTCATAAGGTATTACCTTATAACGTATAACGTTATGTAGTATTACGTTATAACGTATAACGTTATTTAGTATTACTTTACACCGTATAACGTTATGTGGTATTACGTTATAACGTATAACGTTAAATAGCATTACGTTATAACGTATAACGTTATGTAGTATTACGTTATAACATGTAACGTACTATAGCATTTCCTTATAACGTATAACATCATATGGTATTACGTTATAACGTATAACGTCATATGGTATCACGTTATAACGTATAACGGTATACAGTATTACGTTATAACGTATAACGTTATGTGGTATTACGTTATAACGTATAACGTTATATAGTATTACGTTATAACGTATAACGTTATATAGTACTACGTTATGACGTATAACGTCATAAGGTATTACGTTATAACATATAACGTTATGTAGTATTACGTTATAACGTGTAACGTACTATAGCATTTCCTTATAACGTATAACATCATATGGTATTACGTTATAACGTATAACGTCATATGGTATTACGTTATAACGTATAACGTTATATAGTATTACGTTATAACGTATAACGTTATGTGGTATTACGTTATAACGTATAACGTTATATAGCATTACGTTATTACGCATAACGTTATGTAGCATTACGTTATAACGAATAACGTTATATAGTATTACGTTATAACGTGTAACGTACTATAGCATTTCTTTATAACGTATAACGTCATATGGTATCACGTTATAACGTATAACGGTATACAGTATTACGTTATAACGTATAACGTTATGTGGTATTACGTTATAACGTATAACGTTATATAGTATTACGTTATAACGTATAACGTTATATAGTACTACGTTATGACGTATAACGTCATAAGGTATTACGTTATAACGTATAACGTTATGTAGTATTACGTTATAACGTGTAACGTACTATAGCATTTCCTTATAACGTATAACATCATATGGTATTACGTTATAACGTATAACGTCATATGGTATTACGTTATAACGTATAACGTTATATAGTATTACGTTATAACGTATAACATCATATGGTATTACGTTATAACGTATAACGTCATATGGTATTATGTTATAACGTATAACGTTATATAGTATTACGTTATAACGTATAACGTTATATAGTATTACGTTATGACGTATAACGTCATAAGGCATTACGTTATGACGTATAACGTCATAAGGCATTACGTTATAACTTATAACGTTATGTAGCATTACGTTATAACGTATAACGTGATAAGGTATTACGTTATAACTAATAACGTTATATAGTATTACGTTATAACGTGTAACGTACTATAGCATTCCTTTATAACGTATAACGTTATATAGTATTACGTTATAACGTGTAACGTACTATAGCATTTCCTTATAACGTATAACATCATATGGTATTACGTTATAACGAATAACGTCATATGGTATTACGTTATAACGTGTAACGTACTATAGCATTTCCTTATAACGTATAACATCATACGGTATTACGTTATAACGTATAACGTCATATGGTATTACGTTATAACGTATAACGTTATATAGCATTACGTTATAACGTATACCGTTATATAGTATTACGTTATACCGTATAACGTTATGTGGTATTACGTTATAACGTATAACGTTATGTAGCATTACGTTATAACGTATAACGTGATAAGGTATTACGTTATAACTTATAACGTTATATAGTATTACGTTATAACGTGGAACGTACTATCGTATTCCTTTATAACGTATAACGTTATATAGTATTACGTTATAACGTGTATCGTACTATAGCATTTCCTTATAACGTATAACATCATATGGTATTACGTTATAACGAATAACGTCATATGGTATTACGTTATAACGTGTATCGTACTATAGCATTTCCTTATAACGTATAACATCATACGGTATTACGTTATAACGTATAACGTCATATGGTATTACGTTATAACGTATAACGTTATATAGTATTACGTTATAACGTATACCGTTATATAGTATTACGTTATACCGTATAACATCATATGGTAATACGTTATAACGTATAACGTCATAAGGTATTACCTTATAACGTATAACGTTATGTAGTATTACGTTATAACGTATAACGTTATTTAGTATTACTTTACACCGTATAACGTTATGTGGTATTACGTTATAACGTATAACGTTAAATAGCATTACGTTATAACGTATAACGTTATGTAGTATTACGTTATAACATGTAACGTACTATAGCATTTCCTTATAACGTATAACATCATATGGTATTACGTTATAACGTATAACGTCATATGGTATCACGTTATAACGTATAACGGTATACAGTATTACGTTATAACGTATAACGTTATGTGGTATTACGTTATAACGTATAACGTTATGTAGTATTACGTTATAACGTATAACGTTATATAGTACTACGTTATGACGTATAACGTCATAA
This sequence comes from Bombus sonorus, assembly GCA_029958995.1. Lineage (NCBI taxonomy): Eukaryota > Metazoa > Arthropoda > Insecta > Hymenoptera > Apidae > Bombus > Bombus sonorus. Next base: position 285,795 of record JARWAU010000080.1, read on the forward strand.
GGTATTACGTTATAACATATAACGTTATGTAGTATTACGTTATAACGTGTAACGTACTATAGCATTTCCTTATAACGTATAACATCATATGGTATTACGTTATAACGTATAACGTCATATGGTATTACGTTATAACGTATAACGTTATATAGTATTACGTTATAACGTATAACGTTATGTGGTATTACGTTATAACGTATAACGTTATATAGCATTACGTTATTACGCATAACGTTATGTAGCATTACGTTATAACGAATAACGTTATATAGTATTACGTTATAACGTGTAACGTACTATAGCATTTCTTTATAACGTATAACGTCATATGGTATCACGTTATAACGTATAACGGTATACAGTATTACGTTATAACGTATAACGTTATGTGGTATTACGTTATAACGTATAACGTTATATAGTATTACGTTATAACGTATAACGTTATATAGTACTACGTTATGACGTATAACGTCATAAGGTATTACGTTATAACGTATAACGTTATGTAGTATTACGTTATAACGTGTAACGTACTATAGCATTTCCTTATAACGTATAACATCATATGGTATTACGTTATAACGTATAACGTCATATGGTATTACGTTATAACGTATAACGTTATATAGTATTACGTTATAACGTATAACATCATATGGTATTACGTTATAACGTATAACGTCATATGGTATTATGTTATAACGTATAACGTTATATAGTATTACGTTATAACGTATAACGTTATATAGTATTACGTTATGACGTATAACGTCATAAGGCATTACGTTATGACGTATAACGTCATAAGGCATTACGTTATAACTTATAACGTTATGTAGCATTACGTTATAACGTATAACGTGATAAGGTATTACGTTATAACTAATAACGTTATATAGTATTACGTTATAACGTGTAACGTACTATAGCATTCCTTTATAACGTATAACGTTATATAGTATTACGTTATAACGTGTAACGTACTATAGCATTTCCTTATAACGTATAACATCATATGGTATTACGTTATAACGAATAACGTCATATGGTATTACGTTATAACGTGTAACGTACTATAGCATTTCCTTATAACGTATAACATCATACGGTATTACGTTATAACGTATAACGTCATATGGTATTACGTTATAACGTATAACGTTATATAGCATTACGTTATAACGTATACCGTTATATAGTATTACGTTATACCGTATAACGTTATGTGGTATTACGTTATAACGTATAACGTTATGTAGCATTACGTTATAACGTATAACGTGATAAGGTATTACGTTATAACTTATAACGTTATATAGTATTACGTTATAACGTGGAACGTACTATCGTATTCCTTTATAACGTATAACGTTATATAGTATTACGTTATAACGTGTATCGTACTATAGCATTTCCTTATAACGTATAACATCATATGGTATTACGTTATAACGAATAACGTCATATGGTATTACGTTATAACGTGTATCGTACTATAGCATTTCCTTATAACGTATAACATCATACGGTATTACGTTATAACGTATAACGTCATATGGTATTACGTTATAACGTATAACGTTATATAGTATTACGTTATAACGTATACCGTTATATAGTATTACGTTATACCGTATAACGTTATGTGGTATTACGTTATAACGTATAGCGTTATATACTATTACCTTATAACGTATACCCTTATGTAGCATTATGTTATAACGTATAACGTTATATACTATTACCCTATAACGTATAACGTTATTCAGCATTACGTTATAACGTATAACGTTGTATACTATTACTTTATATCGTATAATGTTATGTAGCAATACGTCATAACGTATAACGTTATATACTTTAAGCGTACAACGTATATCGTCATATACTATTACCTTATAACGTTGTACGTTATATACTATTACCTTATAACGTTACACGTTATATACTATTACCTTATAACGTATAACGTTATACGCTATTACCTTATAACGTACAACATAATATACTATTACCTTATAACATATAACGTTATGTAGCACTACGTTATAACGTATAACGTTATGTAGCATTACGTTGTAACGTATAACGTTGTATACTATTTCGTTATAACGTATAACGTTATGTAGCAATGCGTCATAACGTATAACGTTATATACTATAAGCGTACAACTTATATCGTCATATACTATTACCTTATAACGTTATACGTTATACACTATTACCATATAACGTTACACGTTATATAATATTACCTTACAACGTATAACGTTATACGCTATTATCTTATAACGTACAACATAATATACTATTACCGTATTACATATAACGTTATGTAGCATTACGTTATAACGTATAACATTATATACTTTTACCATATAACGAATAACATTATGTAGCACTACGTTATAACGTATAACGTTATGTAGCATTACGTTGTAACGTATACCGTTGTATACTATTTCGTTATAACGTATAACGTTATGTAGGACTCCTTTATAACGTATAACGTCGTATACTATTATTTTATAACGTATAACGTTATATGCTATTACCTTATAATGGATAAAGTTATATATAATTACCTTATAACGTATAACGTTATGTAGCAATGCGTCATAACGTATAACGTTATATACTATAAGCGTACAACGTATATCGTCATATACTATTACCATCTAACGTTATACGTTATACACTATTACCATATAACGTTACACGTTATACAATATTACCTTATAACGTATAACGTTATACGCTATTATCTTATAACGTACAACATAATATACTATTACCGTATTACATATAGCGTTAGGTAGCATTACATTATAACGTGTAACGTTGTATACTATTACGTTATAACATATAACGTTATGTAGCATTACGTTATAACGTCTACCGCTGTATACTATTTCGTAATGGCGTATGACGTAATGTAGTACAACGTTATAACATATAACGTTATATACTATTACCTTATAACGTATAACGTTATATGCTATTAAATTACAACGTTATACGTTATGTTATATTACCTTATAACGTTATACGTTATATACTGTTACCTTATAAAGTTTAACGTTACGTTGCATTGCGTTATAACGTATAACGTTATATACCATTACCTTATAACGTATATCGTTATATGCTATTAAATTACAACGTTATACGTTATGTAATATTACCTTATAACGTTATACGTTATATACTGCTATCATATAACGTTTAACGTTACGTAGCATTGCGTTATAACGGATATCGTTATATACTATTACCTTATAACGTATAACGTTATATGCTATTACCTTACAACTTTATACGTTATGTACTATTACCTTATAGCGTTAGACTTTACATACTATTACCTTGTAACGTTATACTTTATATACTATTTCCTTATAACGTATACCGTTATGTAGCATTGCGTTTTAACGTATAACGTTATATGCTACTTCCTTATAACGTTTAACATAATATACTATTACCTTATAACGTATAACGTTATGTAGCATTACGTTATAACGTATAACGTTATATAGTATTACGTTATAACGTATAGCGTCATATGGTATTACGTTATAACGTATAACGTTATGTAGCATTACGTTATAACGCATAATGTCATGTAGCATTACGTTATAACGTCTACCGCTGTATACTATTTCGTAATGGCGTATGACGTAATGTAGTACAACGTTATAACATATAACGTTATATACTATTACCTTATAACGTATAACGTTAAATGCTATTAAATTACAACGTTATCCGTTATGTAATATTACCTTATAACGTTATACGTTATATACTGTTACCTTATAAAGTTTAACGTTACGTTGCAATGCGTTATAACGTATATCGTTATATACTATTACCATATAACGTATAACGTTATGTGGCATTACGTTATAACGTCTACCGTTGTATACTATTTAGTTATGGCGTATGACGTAATGCAGTAAAACGTTAAAACATATAACGTTATATACTATTCCCTTATAACGTATAACGTTATATGCTACTAAGTTACAACGTTATACGTTATGTAATATTACCTTATAACGTTACACGTTATATACTATTACCTTATAACGTATAGCGTCATGTAGTATTACGTTATAACGTATAACACTATGTACTATTACCTTATAACGTATAACGTTATGTAGCATTACGTTATAACGTATAAGGTTGTACACAATTACCTTATAACGTATAACGTTATACGTTATATACTATTACCTTATACCGTTATACGTTATATACTATTACCTTATAACGTATAACGTTATGTAGCACTATGTCATAACGTATAACGTTATATACTATTACCGTATAACGTATATTGTTGTATACTATCACCTTATAACGTTATACGTCATATATTATTACATTATAACGTTATACGCTATATACTATTACATCATAACGTATATCGTTATTTAGCACAACGTTATAACGTATGACGTTATATACTATTACCCTATAACGAATAACGTTATTCAGCATTACGTTATAACTTATAACGTTGTATACTATTACTTTATAACGTATAACGTTCTGTAGCAATACGTCATAACGTATAACGTTATATACTATAAGCTTATAACGTATATCGTCATATACTATTACCTTATAACGTTAGACGTTATATACTATTACCTTATAACGTTACACGTTATATACTATTACCTTATAACGTATATCGTTATACGCTATTACCTTTAAACATACAACATAATATACTATTACCTTATAACGTATAACGTTATGTAGCACTACGTTATAACGTATAACGTTATGTAGCATTACGTTGTAACGTATAACGTTATGTAGCATTATGTTATAACGTATAACGTTATATACTATTACCCTATTACGTATAACGTTATATAGCATTACGTTATAACGTATAACGTTGTATACTATCACTTTATAACGTATAACGTTATGTAGCAATACGTCATAACGTATAACGTTATGTAGCATTACGTTGTAACGTATTACGTTGTATACTATTTCGTTATAACGTATAACGTTATGTAGCACTACGTGATAACGTATAACGTCAGGTAGGATGACGTTGTAGCGTATACCGTTGTATACTATTTCGTTATAACGTATAACATTATATAGTACTACTTTATAACGTATAACGTTGTATACTATTACTTTATAACGTATAACGTTATATGCTATTACCTTATAATGTATAATGTTATGTAGCACTACGTTATAACGTATAACGTTATGTAGCATTACGTTATAACGTCTACCGCTGTATACTATTTCGTTATGGCGTATGACGTAATGTAGTAAAACGTTATAACATATAACGTTATATAATATTACCTTATAACGTATAACGTTATATGCTATTAAATTAGAACGTTATACGTTATGTAATATTACCTTATAACGTTATACGTTATATACTGTTACCTTATAACGTATAACGTTACGTAGCATTGCGTTATAACGTATATCGTTATATACTATTACCTTATAACGTATAACGTTATGTAGCATTACGTTATAACGTCTACCGTTGTATACTATTTCGTTATGGCGTATGACGTAATGTAGTACAACGTTAAAACATATAACGTTATATACTATTACCTTATAACGTATAACGTTATATGCTATTAAATTACAACGTTGCACGTTATGTAATATTACTTTATAACGTTATACATTATATACTATTACCTTATACCGTTATACGTTATATACTATTTCCTTATAACGTATAATGTTATGTAGAACTACGTTATAACTTATAACGTTATATAGTATTACGTTATAACGCATAACGTATTATACTATTACCGTCTAACGTTATACGTTATATACGATTACCTTATAACGTTATACGTTATAGACTATTACCTTATAACGTATAACGTTACATACTATTTCCTTATAACGTATAACGTTATATAGAACTACGTTATAACTTATAACGTTATATAGCATTACGTTATAATGCATAACGTGATATACTATTACCGTATAACGTTATACGTTATATGCTATTACCTTACAACGTTATACGTTATATATTGTCACCCTATAACGTTACACGTTATATACTATTACCTTATAACGTATAGCGTCATGTAGTATTACGTTATAACGTATAACATTATGTACTATTACCTTATAACGTATAACGTTATGTAGCATTACGTTATAACGTATAAGGTTGTATACAATTACCTGATAACGTATAACGACATATACTATTACCACATAACGTATAACGTTATATACTATTACCTTAAAACGTATACCGTTATGTAGCATTGCGTTATAACGTATAAAGTTATATACTATAAGGTTATAACGTATATCGTCATATACTATTTCCTTATAACGTATAACGTTATGTAGAACTACGTTATAACGTATAACGTTATGTAGCATTATGTTATAACGTATAACGTTATATACTATTACCCTATTACGTATAACGTTATATAGCATTACGTTATAACGTATAACGTTGTATACTATCACTTTATAACGAATAACGTTATATACTATCAGCTTATAACGTTTAGCGTTATATACTATTACCTTATATCGTTATACGTTATATACTATTACCTTATGACGTTACACGTTATATACTATTACCTTATAACGTACAACGTTATACGCTATTACCTTATAACGTACCACATAATATGCTATTACCTTATAACGTGTAACGTTATGTAGCACTACGTTATAACGTATAGCGTTATATTTTATTACCTTATAACGTATACCCTTATGTAGCATTTCGTTATAACGTATAACGTTGTATACAATTACCTGATAACGTATAACGACATATGCTATTACCATATAACGTATAACGTTATATACTATTACCTTATAACGTATACCGTTATGTAGCATTGCGTTATAACGTATAACGTTGTATACTATTACCCTATAACGTATAACGTTATATGCTATTACCTTACAACGTTATACGTTATGTACTATTACCTTATAGCGTTAGACTTTACATACTATTACCTTATAACGTTATACTTTATATACTATTTCCTTATAACGTATAACGTTATGTAGCACTACGTTATAACGTATAACGTTATGTAGCATGACGTTGTAACGTATAACGTTGTATACTATTTCGTTATAACGTATAACGTTATGTAGCACTGCGTTATAACGTATAACGTCATGTAGCATTACGTTGTAACGTATACCGTTGTATACTATTTCGTTATAACGTATAACGTTATGTAGTACTACTTTATAACGTATAACGATGTATACTATTACTTTATAACGTATAACATTATATGCTATTACCTTATAATGTATAATGTTATATATAATTACCTTATAATGTATAACGTTATGTACCATTACGTTATAACATATAACATTATATACTTTTACCATATAACGTATAACGTTATGAAGAACTACCTGATAACGTATAACGTTATGTACCATTACGTTATATCGTATAACATTATATACTTTTACCATATAACGAATAACGTTATGTAGTACTACGTTATAACGTATAATGTTATGTAGCATTACGTTGTAACGTATACCGTTGTATACTATTTCGTTATAACGTATAACGTTATGTAGTACTACTTTATAACGTATAATATTATATGCTATTACCTTATAATGTATAATGTTATATATAATTACCTTATAACGTATAACGTTATGTACCATTACGTTATAACATATAACATTATATACTTTTACCATATAACGTATAACGTTATGTAGCATTACATTATAACGTATAACGTTATGTAGCATTACGTTGTAACGTATACCGTTGTATACTATTTCGTTATAACGTATAACGTTATGTAGTACTACGTCATAACGTATAACGTTATATTCTATTACCTTATGACGTATATTGTTGTATACTATCACCTTATAACGTTATACGTTATATACTATTACCTTATTACGTTATAAGTTATATACTATTACCTTATAACATATAACGTTATGTAGCACTAAGTTATAACTTATAACGTTATATACTATTACCTTGTAACGTATAACGTTGTATACTATTACGTTATAACGTATATGGTTATATACTATCATCTTATATCGTTATACGTTATATACTATTACCTTATAAGGCAACTTGCACGTCCAAGGTGGTTGGCGGGCATGTGTGGTACAGGTGCGGCGGGTATCGTGCCAGGGGTTGTCCCTTCTCCGCGCCCAATTGTCCGTTGTGCGAGTCGCTGGGAGCGCCGGCCAACCACAGGATGTGGGGGGCAGCATGCGCTCCGTCGAAAGTCAAGAGGAAGCCACCGATCCGCTGACCGACGGCGGAGGTAACGCAAGAGGGGCGCACCGTCGAACAACCAACGGTGGATGGCCATTGGTGGAGGTCATGGAGGTGATCGAGTTAATTGAACCGTTTCCTCCAATGCAAAGCTTAAGGAAGCCGGTCTGAAGGCTAGCACTCCGCAGAGGAAGTACCCGAGGATGATCATGTATGAACAGGGAAAATTAGGAGAGAAGAAACGGCATCCACGCTGCAAACGCCACAAGGGACGACCTCCAACTGGCTAGCAACCGCAGAAGCGATACTGACACCCGACGACCAAGAATCCACGGACACGCCGGAACAAGCCACGATCAGGCGGAACATGGAGACCCTCCCGATCGTCGAAGACACTGCAGAGTTCCGCATGGAAGAGCTCTGCGAAGCAGTCAAAAGACTGACGAGAGGAAATGCCCTGGACCGGATATGATCGAAGTGGAAGTTATTCGGCGCGCCTGGGGAGTGCTCTACCAGGAAATACTAAGGACAATGAACGGATACCTCGCTTGGGGGACCTTCCCAAGGATATGGAAAGTGGGAAACCTGATAACCATCCCTAAAGGACTGGAAAGGGACAGAAGCAGCCCGAAGTCCTACAGACCAATCTGCCTGCTCTCCATGGTGGGCAAATTGCTGGAGAGACTGATGGCTACCAGGATGTCAACCCTCTTCCACCAACACGAGCTGCCCTCAGACAGGCAACACGGCTTTCGCCCTGGAAGATCGACAACGGTCGCGATACTACAGCGAAGAGAGAAAGCTGCACATCTTAACAACTAAAACTATGTCCTCGCAATCGCGCTCGACATATCAGGAGCCTTTCACAAGGTGGCCAAACGTTCTACACGAGCTGAAAAGAAGAAGATGCCCTGATAACCTATACAGGCTAACACGGAACTAATTCTCGGACAGAACCGTGCAGATCGGTGGGAAAAACGAGGTAGTCACCAAACCAACACCAAAGGATGCCCGCAGGGTTCGGTATTGGGTCCAAGCTTTTGGAACATGATATTCGACGACCTCCTGGAAGAACTAAAAAGACATACACCGGAAGGCGAGCCGATAGCATACGCGGACGACATAGTAATACTCGTTGCAAGCAATGCCAGAACAGAACTGCAGAAGAAAGGAGAGGAAGCAGTCATACGTATCTCCAACTGGTGCTCCAGGAAAAAACTAGCACTATCAGCAAGCAAGACAGAAATTCTCCAGCTGAAGGGTAAATTAGACGCCGAAAGGCCCGCAATTAGTAAGGTCAATGGGAAAAGTATTCGTAGGAAGCAAGCCATAAAATACCTTGGAGTCCACTTCCAGAGTGGCTTCAGGATAACCAAGCACGTAGAAGAAACCACTAACAAAGCAAGGAACCTACTCAGTAGCATCACAAAAGTGTCCAACGCGAAATGGGGTCTCGGACAAACAGCCATGCATACTATGTACAAAGGGCTGTTTGAACCGATAGTCACCTACGCCGCGGCTGGTTGGAGCGACCTACTGAACAAGAGCACGAAATCCTAACTGATTCGCACACAGAGGAAGGTGCATCTGCAGGTAATAAAAGCCTACAGAACGACATCCGCGGAAGCACTGCAGATAATAACAGGGGTCATGCCCATCGACCTCCTAATCGAGGTAAGGGCAAGACTGTATAAGAAAAAGAAAAACCTCACCGAAGAAAGCAGCGTGAAAACAATCATTCGAGAAGCTACTCAGGCGTGGCAGGCGCATTGGCACGCCACGCCAAAGAGAAGGACAACCTACGAATATTTTAAGAACCCAAAGGACGGACTAGCAAACCATTGGGTAAACCCAGACCACTAGATGACGCAGTTCATCAGTGGTCACGACAGCTTCAAAAGTAAGCTGGAGTCATTCCAGTTGAGTGTGGAGGACACGTGCGACTGCGGCATGGAGAACACACCGCAGGACATAATCGATGTATGCCGACTCTTCGAAGAAGAGCGACAGAAGCTGCGGAACTCCATACAGGCAGCAAAGTTAACGTGGCCTAAGGAGAAGCGGGAGTTCATCACAAAAGACGTGTACCCCCACTTCCAACAGTTCACTAAGAGCGTTCTACTGGCAAAAGAACACAAGAGGAGAGAGGCATTACAACGAACGAAGGGCCCTCTCCAACAGGGAGTACCAGCATCAAGAAAGCAAACCGAAGAGCAACCGGACCGTCCGCCAAGAAAAAGCGCAAGGAAAGCGCAACAGGCGAGAGAAGCGGATAACGAAGAGCCAGCCGACCCACAACAGCAAACCTGAAGGAAGAAGCCACTAAAACAAACAAACAACCAAATAGGGAATAGCACAAACGGAACACAGGACCATATAAAAAAAGGAGTAACAAACAATAGACACAACAGCACTCAATACAAATCACATGGAATAAGCAGGAACAAAAGTGCTAGAGCGCAGACCGAGGAGACTACCTGCGACCGTCGATGCAGGCGGTGCCCACACAATGGGTGCTGTGACGGTGCAGGTTATAATCGGCGGGAAAGCCAACCTGCTGGGACCGAGCCTCACGCTGGTAGCTCCGCCTCCTCGTGGCTCCCGCTGGTAACGGCGCAGCGCGACGCTCGCGTCGTGCGACGCCGGCTGAGCCAGCTGTCGCCCGAAAGGGTAGGTTCAACTTGTCCAATGATCCGCAAGGCGAGGGCAGGGTTTTGCCAAGTCGCGCGCCGACCATCAGCGCGCCGCTCCCTGGTAGGGGACGCTAGGAAGTACGAATAAGAAAGAATCTAACAACACCATGATTCAAGCCAGTATGAGTTTCCACTCGAGGTATGGCGCGGCCGTCCACTGGTCAGGCTCTCAAACTACTAGTCCGAACCTACCGCGAGGGGGTCATGCAGAAAAAGGAGCGGGCAGAATGAGAGCGCGAGTGAAGAGCCAATCCCATTAGATCGTCGCACCAACATCGCAGAGGCTACGAACGACGCAGGGCGCCGCGGGAACCGCTACCTCGGGAGCGCCAGACTAAGGGACGCGGCACTAGGGGGAGTGATCCCCCCTAGCTTTCCAACTCAAGACGGGATACCTCCCTAGACGACAACAACGGCAGGGCGTTAGACGACGAGGTTGCACCCAGGTAGTAATTCGCAAGAGATCCCGGGTGTACCACTAAACGTCGGGACGACCACGGTAGGGTTTTAGTCCGTAAGAGCCCGACATTACTCGGTCGTTGCTACGCAGCGCCGAGTGTCTATGAGGATATCCCCGCGTAAAATAAAGGTCTCCATAACCTGATTGCTTGCATTTTTCCCATTACTTCAGCGTTGCAATGATACTGTTACTTCTGAAAGCTTAGATATGACATCGTCTAAACTGCTTAATTCAGGACGCAATTCAGGCTCTATGCAGGGATTGTTCTGCTGAGACATGTCTTCATCGTCGCAGCCTTTATGATTTATATAATTTGCCGTCTTCAATAATTGTTTTTTAAGTTTCCGCAATTTTAAAGCTCTAGCTAATAGCTTGATGCGTAATTCATCTTCAGCTTTCAAGAGAGTACACGTCAGCATTGCTTCAATCCGTAAATCTCGTCTGCTATTACGGCGACACCTTAACTTATTACGGCGGACTATGCGGATCCAAGTTACTAATCTTAAAGTGTCACTTGGCTTGGCGTCAATATCTTGAACTCTCTTCTTAGACTTCTCCATGAAGACGGCTTCGTAGTTTTCTTAATTAGCAGAAATACGTATGTCCTCTTTTTCGAGGTTAACACACTATCGATGATAACTTTCTTCAGAAATGGGTTAACACGAAATATCGACTGATACGATATTCACGTTTTCTTATAGCTATGAAAAAGCCACTTTATACACTGTGACGAAATAATATCCAAGAAACGTGTTAAAACATGCATAGAAAATACATGAATCAGACTGAGAAACCACTCCGCACTGTCGTCACTAACCTCGACACAACCGTCACCAACTAGTGGCAGAGTGAGACTGACCGTAGCGGCCCAGAGGGAACGCCAACGTACCCCAAGCGGCTACTGCTCCGTCATCTATATTAACCAGAAAGCACAGGATAATACGTGGATTCTGTCTTCCCCAAGTGTTTAATTCATTTACGTTAACGATATATACAATGTACAAAAATGTATAATAATTTATAATACAATTTACAATAGCATGTAAACTATATTAACTAACTGACGAGCGGAATTTGAGAAAGGGAAAGATGGCGACCAGCATGGCCGATGCGGTACTAACGCTATATCCGGTTGACGTCAACTCACAAAAGCGTACCTACACAATGACGCATGTGCCTCGAATCCTTTGTGGAAATTTGAACGCTTCAATGGAAAACTTGTCGTTCTTATAATGTCTAACTAACGGACATGTACCTTTTATAATAGAATAGAACACGTAAATTTCGTAGCGGAGAATTATTGGAAGTTTCACATTTAATTCATAATTGCAATAATCTTTTCTAACGAAATAAGCCATTTATTTATGATCCGAGTTTGTATTATGACATTTATGTTATAATAGCATTGTGAAAATGAGGCAATCTGAATACAGAAATACTATTTCAAATCATTTCTCCCATATTCCTTATGTCGTTTAAAAATAATTCGTGTATGGCATTTGTTCTTTCTACCCCTACTCCGGGGAAACCATAACTTGTATTTAAACAACATCAAGTATGTTTCAAACCCTTCGCGGAGAAACGCGCTTGCGACATAGTATGTCAACGAGTATCGTAAATTCCCGTTACGGTATCCTTGTTTATGTACTTTGTTACGACTATTCGCGGAGAGACGCGGTCGCGAGGAAAACGCTTCAGCGAGAGGTGTAAATTCTCGCTACGATTCGGCTAATCAACGCCGCGAAATAGTCGTTCCCCTTGTTTCGATTAGAATGACAGTGGGTGATTAAACTGAAATCAAAGCTGTGTTAACAGGTTAATATGACATATATATTCAACAATGTATTACACAATATTACGAGCGTCACAAGTATTTGGCGATGACTACAGTTAATGCCTTACAGAAGTATGTCCCGACATGACGATATCTCTCGATGAGTTAGTTAGACTTTCGGAACGGACTGAGTTAAAGGTAGAACCGTGGTAGACTTGTTGACTGTTCTGAGGACGAAAATGGACTACACTGAAAGTGACGATGCTGTGTCACAGGAGAGCTAGGAAAGGGTGTGTCTAGCGCACGCGATCATCCGATTTGTTGATGACAGTTTTTGGCCAGAAAGTGAGGGTAATGGACATTGTTTCTTTTGGCAATTACGATTGTTGGTGGACTAGAAGTGGCCTTGCCGCCCTCGATAGAAGGTTGGTGGTGGGAAGCATCGCAAGTGTGAAAAGAACTAATTTTCGAGTGTTTTCCGGAAACAAACCAGAGCTCTTAGAAAACGCTTTCGTAGAAAAGATCTTTGTTCGATCTGAATGACTTTAGTTGGAATTTTCGAAGATTTGTGATAGGTCCTTGACATTGTTAAGGGTACGCAATAAGGATGTGCAGACACATGGTTACCATCCCGCTCGCGATGCGAGGTTCGGTCCAGGTATAAAGTCGGACGACGTAACATACTTATATATATTTAAATTATTCCAGATATGTTTGACGGGTTGCAACAGGTACTCCTCTTGTTATTTTATGATATTGATCCTCACACAATCCACCACAATGGTGACTCCGACCTGATTTGAAACGATGCGTGGCAAACGCTAACGACGGTATAAAAGCAATGGATAGTGTTTCGATCACTACGCCACAGTTGCAACCCGCGAACTTTCCGTACGGTTCGCTTTATTAGAGGCGCAACTCGACGCGGCAGACATTTGTTGCCAAATATAGCGTACATACACCGGTTTTCCTTATGACAATGCGGATAGATATCAATTTCAATGTTTTTGCAGTTCTGGTTATTCAGGCTACAATATTCAATTGAACGTATCTACGCTGCAATTATTGATATGGTGTCCATTCGATGCCCGTTATACTTTACGATGACTTCCAAATACAGAGCACATCAGCCTCCTCGCGCTATATCAACGCTGGCCATTGTCAAGTACGGCGTAGTTTCAGTTTTGCATATTTAGGGTTAAATATTGTAGTGATCTTATCTCATTTTCTATTTCAGATATGTCGACTATTCGAAGCGCTTTATACTCCACATTTGCTATCAAATACAGCGCACAGAATCCGGTTTGTGCTACGTCATCCCTGGTCCTTAACAAACCAACGGCTTTGCAGTTTTGCAGATTCTGTCTTCTTTATTCTATTGAACGTATCTCCGTTGGTATTGGTGATATGTCGACAATTCGATGTGCGTTATACTCGACATATGCTGTCAAATACAGCGCCCATCAGTCGGCTTGTGCTATGTCAACTCTGGCCCCCGTCATATATAGCGTAATTGCAGTTTTCCATATTTAGTCTGAAATATTCAATTCATCGCAATTAGAGATATGTCGATAATTCGATGCGAACAATAATCTTCATGCTCTTCAATGCTATCGAGGATTTTGTCACCCCGCTACTTGTATATTCTACATAGTCCATACGTAACAGGAAACTTAATAAGTTGTAATAGGGAACGTCATGATAGACCAGTAATTGTATCACGAAAGGTATTTTATTCCATTTGGAAGAAGGCAGTAGACCTGGTTTCGATTGCTGAACAATTTCTGCGACACAGCCTTAAAGAAATGGCATGCAGTTTCACAGTGACAAACATCATGAAGGTTCACATTTTCTACTGTTCGCGTGTTTGGGGCGGATGTCGCACATTTAATGGAAAGTGTTTCCACGCTGTATCAGTGGAAGCTAAATACATGAAATTTCCGCTATTAATGAACACAATGCGGAAAGGTTTCTTTAATATAGATAACGTGGCTAAGACATCTGATGGCAAATTTTTTAATTGTTAATGAAAAGCTTCGAAATCCAAGCACATTTATATATACCATTTACTCGCCTTCTTTCATTTCATGTTCCTGTTAATCGCAAGATATGGAATCAGTATGAAGGAAAGAGTAGCACTTCTCTCGGAGCTGAGTGGAGTGAAGACAGTTTACTCGAAACATTGCGTCGAATAAAAGATGATTAAAGCGGAAAACCTGAAGCCGTGCGATATTGGAATTCCAATATTGGACATAAGAATATTAGGTAGGTGACTTCGAACTGGCAATACTACGACAATTCAGTTATAACCTGGGATCAAGCATACACAGTCATTTTCTCTGTCTATTATTATATTATATCTGTGAATAATAATATATAATTTCTTGTACTTCTCTATATCTCTCAGGTATCTTAGGGGAAGAAAATGAATGTCGTCTATTTGTTGTGGACTCATTCGTAAACTACTGTAACGTAACTATTCCTGGCGTTACAATACGTGTCTCACAATGAGCCACGGGATTTTATGTAAAATCTTGAAAGCAGCCACAGCCCATATGTAAATCGGGCATTAGAGGCACGTGCTAAGTAATTCACGGACCAATAGTACGGTTGAAATGCGGTAGTAGTTGCTGTATTGATCGTAAAAATCAGCACTAAATTATCGTAGCTCCTCATTCCCGATCGGTCGCCTAGAGTTATTAACAGCCATTACGATAAATGTCAACAGTGATATTCTCACGTAGATTGAGATTATTTCACGTTACGCACGTAAGGTGAGAGATTCGTACTCCAATTATGATAGTTCTTTCAAAATTTATTATAAACTGACAGAGTAACGATACAGAATGTTACATTAACAGAACAGGATAGGAATGGAATGTCGAGTGCTGACTTGGGAGAGTTTTTTATACCAAGGATCTGGTTCCTGTGGTGGGGTTATCGTTGGATGCCGTCACACAGATATGCTGTTACTGCTTAGTTATAGTTTTGATGGCTATGGTATGCGAACTGATATACAAAATACGATAATCCTATCGCTATATGCGGAGATCAACGTGACAATATAGTTTTTCTACCTTGCACACTCGATTAGCATTATTTCAATTGTGATATTTTGTTGGGAAATGATACAACGCTTATCGATGTGGGTGCTGGAAATCTGTTCCTGGCCGAAGGCAATGTGTGCAAGAACGCACAAGACAGATTCCGCATTGTACTTAGACACATTGCTTTCAAGATTCCGCTTGAACACATTCTATGCGGATAGTACAAGCGCGAATGAGCACGAATTAACAAGATATATATGTCGGAGATGAAAGTATAGCGGGCCTTCGGAATTGTTAGGAATATCCGTAACACTTCAATTTTATACCAACCCGATTATAATTGTCCGAGATTTCCGATAATGAGCTTGGACTGAAGGCGACAACTAGTCGCCGATCGTAGCCGCGGACACGTAATGAACGTTTCTGTCTAATAAAGGTATAGAGTAATTGTATAGTTCTCCTCAAAAAGAAATAGTTGTAGCGGCACTCGACAGTATATATTCCAACGATCTCTGCACCGTGGCTCGCCATACACA
The DNA here is from genome assembly GCA_029958995.1 of Bombus sonorus. NCBI lineage: Eukaryota > Metazoa > Arthropoda > Insecta > Hymenoptera > Apidae > Bombus > Bombus sonorus. The sequence continues at coordinate 302,610 of JARWAU010000080.1, forward strand.
GACCGTATTCTTCGGGAAAGATGATTGCCAGATGTTGATTCATCATACATAGTATATGTTCAGCTAGCCTCAGAACCCGCTACAAATTTTAGGAGTTAGCTAACTGAAGTCCTTCAAATTGACAGACAGTCTTTATACTAACAATCTGTAAAGCTGTGGTGTGATATGTGTACTACGGAAATATACGGAAGATCTGCATTCCTCGACGAACGACGCTTCCCGCTAGCAACTTTCTCCCAAGGGCGGCTAGCATCATTTTCTAACCGTCTACATAGAAATTAACCAAATAAGAGCAACGTCTATTTCCCTTATTTTCCGAGCGGAGACTTTCCTCGACGCAGCCGATGATCTCGTGACCTTGGACACACCCCATCATAGGTTTCCTGTGCAGCATCAACGCGACGGATAATACATTCTCTCGTGCGATCTCATTAGCGAGGAAACGACGCCTCTTACGATCAGTGGATACTTCTCATTTTTCATGACGAGTTCGAATTAGACTTTGGAAGTACGTATATTTGTTATCACGGTGACCGTGGATTCGTTATCGAACCTAAGACCATTGTCATTAGCGAATAATCACCGCGGTTACTTGTCGATTCTGTAATACCCACACTTGTGCTAATCAACATTACCTCGATTGTATAACAACGATGGCTGATTCCAGTGAAGATTCGTGACACGCCGCTACCCTTCATCGTAACGTAAACACGAACATATATTCGTGAAAATACATGCATACGCGCCCGATTCTGACTGACCAGCGTTCTCACCCGGAACCGGAACTCGCAGTCCACCGTGACGAGCAGCACATATATAAGCCTCCATTCTCAGCCAAACCGTCAGTGCTGCTCGTGCAACAGTAGAAGCAACATGGAGTTTTTTAGATCCCTATTACGCGTCGTTGGTCTGTTCGTGCCAAGCAAGGTAGATATCATTTGCGAACTACCACTGGAGGTTTCGCACATGATACTTCGAAAATTGGATCCCTCGTCCCTGCAGAGCGCCGCGCTTGTCTCGCGCAAATGGTTGAACGTATGCAGATCCGACAAATGTCTACGGCGGACAGCAAGAAATCACATGCGGCGTACGAGCAAGCGGGTCAGGATAGAGTTTCTCGGAGCAGCAGCCGCTAAAGCCGCCCAACAACAATCGAAAAGTAGAGTACGTGGTGCGAGGAACCTACGACTCGAAGTAGGCATATCCTCGGCTCGTACGACCGTCGTCGTTGGAAGGTTAGGTGGTCCTCCGAAAATTCCGATGCGTAATCGACCCATCGATGTTGAACCGCTAAAATGTATTAGACTGTAAATGATAGTATGTACCTTAATTCGACAGTTTGCTTTTGCGAGAACATGAAATGGTCTTGTCCGACGAAAATAATTCAGAACTGTAGCGCAAAGCTTGAAATAAAATGGTGCCATTGAGACGGCAATTTTCTACAGAAATATCGACAATGCAACTTACATTGACGCTCAGTCGTGTACCGCGTTACATTCTATCGGTTAATGTAGAATAATATCTTTATCGTTGCAGACATTTTATTGAAAATTAAATACAACGTATCACCGACGCTATCGGAAATTTGTCGCTAATTATTTGCGAGACGTACACCTCGTTTTCTTCCAAATACAACGTGCATCATTCAGTTTACCTTATATCTAATCCGGCCCACTGTCAAATCAAGCATAATTGCAGTTTAGCAGATTCTGACTTAAATATTCAATTGTACGTACCTTCGCTTTTGTTGAACATATGTCGTCAGTTCGATGAGCGCAATACTCATCACCTTCTGCCCAATGCAGCCTACACTATCGGATTTACGCTGCATCAACTCTGTTCACCGGCAAATCCAACGCAATTACAGTTCTGCACATTCAGACTTCAATATTCAATTGGACGTATCTCGGATGCAATTGTTGATACGTCAACAATTCGATGCGCGTTGTACTCCACGCCTGCTGCCATATGCAGCGCTCATCATTCGGTTTGCGTTATATGAATTCTGGTCCCTGTCTGTTTCTGCGTCGTGTCCTATTGTAATTCTTGAGATGTTTTTGTTTAATAGCTCTATCTCTGCTGATCGCTTCTTATTTTCACTGTCGGTTATCTGTCGCGTTTCCTCTATACGTCGCTCAAGAAGTTCGATTTGTGTGGTGAGGTCCTCGTATTGTTTGGTGAGGATCTCGTTTTGTTTGGTGAGGTTCTCGTTTTGTTTGGTGAGTATCTCGTTTTGTTTATGTATCGCGTCGAGTATGGCACGAGTCGACTTATCCATAACTCCGGTTGCAGAAGCGGTTTCCTTTTTGTCCTTTTGTGGCATGGACATGATTCCAATCAAGTCTATCGAATCGGAATTTTCGTCGTTTGAGTTGAAAACGCTTGGGAAACTTGGCTTTCTCGCACGGTATCGCGAAAATGAATTGAGATTTGTAGCTTACCGTTGTAGCTATGCCCGTCGAGGAGTCTCTGGGATGTATCCTCTCTGGTTGGTTCTAGATTTTGAATCTTATTCGTTGGCTTGCTCTGCGCTGACCGTAGTCCTCTCGTCTAGTTTCACCGTAGTGGAACGTTGAAAGTTGCTGCAGGGCTTCGTGGTAGCGAAGATTCGCAATGGTCCGCTAATCCTTCGATCTTCAATGATGCGCGTACTCCGAAATCGTGATTTCGTTTACACTGAAGCGAATGGATCCTGGCAGGATCGCCAGAATGTCACGTAATTTTTAAAGTGAAAGCGCAAGATTCAGTATGAAATCAAGTTTATTTTTCACAGTTAGATTTTTTGTTACAAAGAGATCGGAAGAAGAACTGTTCGGACCTGGCTCGTACCATCAAGGAAGAAAGCTCGGTGTGGGTGTGTCCGTTTGAACTCAGAACGCGGATTCGTCGTCCGCACTTTTCGGTAGAAAAGTGTGAGTAATGATCCGCGATGCCCATTGGTTAGTAAATGAAGTTATTACGACAAAGAAAACCAGACGTGGGCATCCTTGTTCACGGGAAAAGTCTGTTATCTCGCCAGACACCCGCTTTAACCGTAATAGTTAAGAGCGTACAACAAGCATGAGGACCATCTATAAACCGAAAATGTTTATGTGAAGAGACATGAGACCGAACAGGTTCGGTTTACGGTGTCTCCTGAGGCCTGTTGGGGTTTAGCGTTAACAATGGATTGCTCTTGACTCCCAGACTATGAGGAATCCCGCAAGGACCATCGCATCTGGCGTAGCATGTGCTAAACAGAAATTTGATCCGTGACAACAGCATCGTCACTTTCAGCGTATTCCATTTTCGTCGTCAGAACAGTCAAGAAGTCTACCACGATGCTACCCTTAAGATAATCCGTTTCGTTAAGACTGACTAAAGCATCGAGAGATATCGCCAAGTCGGATCAAATTTCTGTAACGCATTAACTGTACTCATCGTGAAATACTTGTGACGCTCGTAATATTGTGTAATCTATTGTTGACAATATACGTTATATTAACCTGTTAACACAGCGTTAATTTCAGTTAGCCACCTCTGTTATCCTAATCGAAACAAGGGCAAGGACTCTTTCGCGGCGTCGATAAGCCGAATCGTAACGAGAATTTACGCCTCTCGCTGGAGCGTTTTGCTCGCGACCGCGTCTCTCCGCGAACGGTCGTAACATTTTGGTACTTCGAGCCGGATTTTGTGGTAAGTGAAAAGTGCACATCAGTGACACCCACTACCATACAGTGCCACGTGAATCCAACATAACCAACAGCGGAAGCGTTACCACTCCAGCGAACTCAGTAACATCAAGAGGCCGTCACCTTGGAAGAGACATAATTCGGTGGTTGAAGAACGCAACCATGCTGCCTCCCGCCGTAACTGGACAATCGTCAACATAACGATATTCAACAACTTCGATCGCACGGCAATGCACGTCACTTTCGGGAAGGATCGTCTTCCTCACGAAACGTACGTTAACAACATTCCGCTGCACAGGGACAAACGACAACCTGCAGTTGGAACAACTTCAGTTTCACTACAACACGAGTGATCTTCGGGAAGAACGCCTTCCTCAAGAACATCACGATATCCTGCTGCGCAGTGACGAGCGAGCACTGCAGCCGGAACAATTCCGCATCGGGAATCACCGATCGCACATCACAAGTACCATCTTCGTTAACGAAGTATCATCATCGCAAACAATGGCAAACGAAGCAAGAATCTCCTCCTTACATCAGGAGTACGACGATCTAAGCGAAGATTTCGAGACCATATGGAGACTACTCGACCAATACGAACAGTCCGGTCAGCGCAACAAGGGCATCTTAATATTTTATCAAACACTTGTCGACGACATTTGGAAACGATTCAAGATTGTCATTGACGAATTGCTGGAAATCGACGACAACGAACCTGAGGACGTAATAGATGTTCATATAGACCTGATGATACGATTGACCAGACTCAACAACATTGATTCTTCTTCAACGTATGCCTCCAACGCAGTGTCGAGTCCAAGACTATCGGAATGAAGCAGCAATACTTTGAGCAATTACCAGAGACGTAAGAATAGTCTCAATAATAACAGTAGCAATGATCATACTCCGCCGAAGGAGAATGTCGCATCGAATCTAGCGCCGATTTCGTCGCGTGACACACGAAGTTCATTGCATAATACTCGCAGCGCGTCAACACGCGACATCACGACGACCAAGCTTGTGTCATCTTTACTTGAACTCACTGATTCAAGGCTACCGATCGCCTTGAATCAGACAACCTCTAACACTCGCAACTCTTGGCCTACACGCGAATTGAGGACAACCTCTCACGATCCTCTGGACCGAAGAAAACTGAATCCCTTTCAGGACAACAGAATCAATTTCGAATCAAAACCTAGAGCAGAGGTTTCGAAATACACGATGGGATTATCTAGGAGTATTTCCTACTCAATCAGCATCTCAATGTTCAATCTGTCTTATACCACGCTGCTTATGTCATCTGAGAGCAGGAGTATCATATCGGGGAGTCATTTTCCTGAATATAACAGGAAGATGCCACCTTTGCCATTTCCGAAAGGGGCCACATCTGCGAATTACCCGAAGTGGAATAATCATCCCGTTGTCACCATGGTAAAGAATTCTACACGGGAGGTTATTAGTTGTCAAAACACACCATCAACTCTCAACACCTATCCACTCAGACCACAGATTGCTGCATCGGACAAGTCTCGGGCCACAAATATCTCACTGGAGTCACCCTTGGCTCCAACGACGCCAACATATTCTCCAATACTAAGGCAAGTCACAGTCACGACGTCAACGTTACGACGCCCAACGCACATTCTCCACCAAGGATCATCATTAAGAGAGCTCGATTCGGGCGGCTCATCGGGGGGAGCCCCAACTCCCAATCAATTACAAAGCTCCGCATCGTGTTGGACGAATCAGCATCAAGCAACACAAAAGTTCCGTACAACGAGACCTCATGGGCAGAGGTGTTCCACGATACTTCCTGGGCAGAGGTGTTTCACGATACCTCCAGGATCTAGGCATATCACGACACTTCCTGGGCGGAAAAATACAACCGCAAATTCCTAACTAACAACGGGGACCATAGCGATCGAAACTACAAAGAGTTTCCGAACAGGACATAGACAGCAAACTTGTCAAATTACTATAACTCGGCAATCTTCAGATGTAATCCGTACTCTACGAATGGAATCAACCTCGGAATCACTTATTGCAAATGGTTTTACGTCAAAGAGCGAAAGGAGCGCAACCGTCGCAGAGTCCAGGTATTCGTATCCAACTTATACGTCTTGCAGTTAAGCCAGTCCACGCCGAGCTGGTCAGCGATCTCATAAGCGAGGCCTTCGTTGCGGCTCTGGGAAGATTCATCGCTCATCAAAAAATCAGTCTTTCCAGCCGACCGATGGATCGAATGGCACTTCACAACTCTCAACTCACCTTACTTCAGCGGATTGTGGAAGCTAGCAGTAATTCATCAAACGATATCTCAGACGTGTCGTCATTAAGAAGCTTCATACAATTAAAACGCGAATCACACTCATCATCCAAATCAAAACCAATCCTCAACTCCAGACCGCCAACTCCGATATCTCCAGACCGAAACGATCTCTTTATCCTTACACCCAGTCACATCCTCATCGGAGACATACAAGTTTGCGAGATCGAACATTCAGGGACACTCTATCCGACCGTCTCCAGCATTCGTCAAGTGTATCAACACGAGTTGAATATCCCAACTAGATGGAGTAAGGCAGTCACGGCATACGAAAAGACATCATTATCCTCCTCAGAGGAGACAACGTTACCCCAATGCAATGGCAACGCAATGGGCAGATTCATCAAGGTCCAGCCCGGCGCAGACGGCAGCATACGCCCGGCCACCGTTCGAACGGCTACCTGAATCGGAGCATCAAGCGGATAGTACCACTACCGAGCAGAACGACGCCAGATGACTCCGACACAATCAATAGCAACGAAGTCTGACGAGAAACCCAACTCACGACATTAACCATATCGTTTGATCGGGAACCTATCAACGGGGGAGGATGTTACGTCGGTCGACCCTCTACCAGGAACGGGCCGCACATCGCGGACGGGATGGCAGCCAGATGTCCGCACATCCTTCTTACGTACCCTTAAGAATCTCAAGGACCTACCATAAATCTTCGAAAATTTTAGCTAAAGTCATTCAGATCGAACAAGGATCTATTTACGCAAGCGTTTTCTAAGGTCTACGGTTTGTTTCTGGAAACCACTTAAAAGTTAGTATTTCCACACGTGCGATGCTTCCTACCTCCAACTTTCTATCGAGGGCGGCTAAGACCCCTTCTAGTCCACCCACAATCGTAATAGACAATACAAACAATGTCTTTACCCTCACTTCCCTGGCCAAAAACTGTCATTAACAAATCCGATGATCCCGTGCGCTAGACACACTCTTTCCTAGCTCTCCTCTGACACAGCATCGTCACTATCAGCGTAGTCCAGTTTCGTCGTCAGAGCAGTCAAGATGTCTACCACGATTCTACCCTTAAATTAATCCGTTTCGTTAAGTCTAACTAACTCATCGAGAGATATCCTCAAGTCGGGTCATATTCCTGTAACGCATTAACTGTACTCATCGTCAAACACTTGTGACGCTCCTAATAGTGTGTAATCTATTGTTGACAACATGCGTTGCATTAACCTGTTAACACAGAGTTAATATCAGTTAACCACACCTGTTATTCTAATCGAAACAAGGGGAACGAATATTTCGCGGCGTAGATTAGCCGAATCGTAGCGAGAATTTACGCCTCTCGCTGACGCGTTTTTGTCGCGACCGCGTCTCTGCACGAACGGTCGAAACAACAGGGTTGGTCAAAAAGCAGTTAGACCACAGGGAAACGTGGTGGTATTTCGCCCAGAAGCAGGAGACGGAGAAATAAAATAGAGCGAACAAGCATGCGACGCAGTGTTCACTCTTGTAAACCCCGCCAAAAGGGAATACAAGCCAGCGCAATCCGGAAGATAAGCGGCAACGGTCTAGTCGTAGAAACGACGAAATCAGGAAGTCTCAAAGCATTTACAGAGAACGAGAAGTTACAAGAGGCTGAACTAAAAGCCAGCACAACACAACGTCACCCCCCCCTTCAGCATGATCATGTACGACGTCCCGAGGAAGAAGATACTGGCATGCATAAGAAGGTAAAACCAGGAAAGACTGAGGGAGAGCGACGTTGCAGCCATCAAGTTCTGCTCAAGAACGGGACGCCGGGATCAACAGGAGACCAGCTGGGTATTCGAAGTACCCTTCCCCCTGCCACAGGTAGGGGACAAGTTACTGAAAGGAAAAATATACATCTCCTGGAACGCGTGTAAACTTAGGGAATACACAGCGATCAGTTGATGCTATAAGTGCCAAGGATACGGACACGTGGCAAAATATTGCCGCGTAAATTACGAAAATTGCGCTCACTGCGCAGATAGTGGACACAGCACCAACGAGTACCCAAACAAGGACAACGAACCAAGCTGCGTAAACTGTAAAAAGCATAGAAGTTAAAATACTCGGGCTCGGCACAGAAAACGCGATTGCCTGTCGGGGCACGAAACAAAACCCATCAGTGGCAGTGATGGGAGGCAGACACATGACGCCGCTGGAGATCGCCGGCCTGTGCACAATTCACTGCGTATGTGCACAGATAGGGACAGGAGCGGGGGAGCGACGGCGATCTATGCAGTATGTCATTACTTGCCGCCGAACGGGAACATCGGGGTCGGCATCCAACATCTGGAGAAAGTACTGCATAGCCTAAACGGAAAGAGAGTCATAGTCGGCATAGACGCGAACATCACATAGCTGGAATTGTATAGCAGGAATACCGACGAGAGAGGAGAAGCCATGGAAGCCGTCATTGCACAATACGGCCTCCACGTCCTTAACAGAACAGGGCAGGCTTACACCTTCCAGACGACCCTATCGATGGGCGATCGAACATATATATAACCTCCAGCGACCACAGTATCCTGGAGACGCGACTGAATTTCAATAAACAAAGTAGACCGCCACATCCTCAGGAAAGGAGTTACAACACGAGAACAGCTATCTGGAATTGTTTCAAAGAGTCCACTTGGAGGAGCAAAAGGACCTCCGACAGACAACCCTCCAGCGAGCAGACGATGTTGAAAGAATAGCAGAGCGATTGCAGGAATCATTGATATGAGCCTGCAACGCGGTCATCCCAAAGAAGAAATGGCACAATAGATCAGTGCCATGGTGAACTCGCCAGACAAAAGCGGCGCACCTACTGGGCAACAAGAAGATACCAAGGGGCCAAGGACGCTGCAACGAGGGAACAAGAGAAACTGCGGTACCAGGACACCCTGTTGAAGTACAAGAAGGCAGTAACGAAAGCGAAGATCCAGAGCTGGCAAGAATTTGTTACTAAAGAGCGTAACAAGGGTTCTTGGGGAATCGTTGACAGTACGGTCACGGGCAAAGTATGGAGGGCAGATACAGTATCAACGCTGCAAACGCCACAAGGAGATATCTCCGACTGGTGATCAACCGCAGAAGCGATGCTAGCAGCCCACATACCGGATGATCAAGGACGTTCTGACACGGAGGAACCAGCCGAGATAAGGTGGAATATGGAAACCCTCCCGAACGTCGCAGACACCGCACAGTTCCGGATGGAAGAGCTCTGCGGATCAGTCAAAAGAATGACGGGAGGGAAGTATCTTGGACCCGAAATGAACGATGTGGAAGACTTTCAACGCGCCATGGATGGACTCCACCAAGAAATACTAAAATTAGTGAGCGGCTACCTCTCTTGGGGGATCTTCACAAGAAAATGGCAAGTGGAAACTTCATCACCATTCCAAAAGAACCGAAACGAGACAGAAGTAGCACGAAGTCTTACAGGCCAAACTGCCTGCTCTCCATGGTGGGTGAATTACTGGAGAGACTACTGGCTGCCAGAATGTCAACCCTCTCTCATCATTTCGAGCTGAACGCGGACAGACAATACGGCTTCCGCCCCGGAGGATCGAAGACGAACGCGATAGGCCAACTCAAGGGATAGCCGGGCAGATGAGCGACAAGATGTACGTTTTCGCTATCGCGCTCGACATATCAGGCGCCGTCGACAATCTATGGTAGCCAAACGTCGTGCACGAGGTAACGAGAAGTGTATCCCCCAACAACCTATGCAGGCTAAGACGGAGCTACTTCACAGACAGTACACTGCAAATTGTAGGCAAAAACGAAGTGATCGCCAAGCCCGTCACCAAAGGGTTCCAGCAGGAATCGGTAATGTGTCCAAGTTTTTGGGATCTGATATTCGATGATGTGTGGACGATCTAAGAACTTACACAACATAATGCGAGCCGGTCGCGTATGCGGACGTCATCATCAAGCTGGTAGCAAGAAGCGACAGGACAGAGCCACAGAAGACAGGGCAGGAAGCAGTCACGAGTGTTTCCAACTGCTGCTCCAGGAACAAAAGTGGCATTGCCGGCGGGAAAAACAGGAATGTTCCTGCTGAACGGAAAATTGGTCTCGGAAAGGCCTCCAATTATCGAAGTAAATGGAAAAAGAATTCGAAGGCGACATGCGATGAATTACGTCGGACTGCACTTCGAGAGTGGCCTAAACATTAATAAACACATTGAGGTGACAACACAGAAAGCCAGTAATATGTTCAACAGCTTCGCAAAAGAGACCAAGGCGATAATCACGTACGCCGCGGCCGGCTGGTGAGAACGGCCGCCTTGCCAGCATCTGGGCCTTGGAGCACTGCCACCACGATACCATACCCGAATTTTGGACGAGCAGAGGTGTCGCTACTCCCCCCAGGCTAACACTCAAGCGCCCGTGGTACCAACTTATGTCATAGGTGGGACCACCTTGCGGATGTACGGCCACGTCACTGCTGGTCTGATGACCTGCTAGCCGAGCATTCAGCAGACCAGCGGCATTTTTGTACCCAGGGATTTATTCCGGCGGTCCCGGCCTTCGCATCGGGATCGTGGGTGCGCTACTAACAAAAGCCGCGCAGAGAGAGTATAGGCGCTTAAGCGCACGTATACTCCCGGCGACAAACCCAACGGTGCGCATAGAGGACTCTCGTTGGCGGGACGCCCGTCCCGATTGCCCTCCCTGGCTGCGGGAACGTGGGTTTGTTAGCTCCCATAGGCTCGCACTCGGCGAGCCCCTCCCTACGGAGAACACACAGTTCATCGGTGAGCACGACGACTTAAACAGCGAGCTGAAGACATTCCGGCTGAGCGAAGTTGACACGGGAGTCTGCAGCATGGAGGAAATTCCGCAGCACACACTTGAAGTATGTCAACTCTTCGACGAAGAAGGACAGAGGCTGCGGAATTCCACAGAGGCCATTGAACTAATTTGGCCGAAAGAAAAGGGGGAGTTCATCACTAAGGATGTGTACCACGACGTCCAGCACTTCACCAAGAGTGATCTGTTGACAAAAGAACAAATGAGTAGAGCAGCACTACAAGGAATGAGGAGCCCTCTCCAACAGCGAAGACCACCAGCAAAAAGACAAGCAGACGAACAGTGAAATCAACCACCAAGGAGAAACACAAGGAAAGCACAAGTACCAGAATAGAGAAGTGGCGAACCAACCGAAACACAGCAGCAACCATAAAAGAATAGAAACCACGAAACAACCAAAGCGAATAAGAAATATAACAGAACAGACCACAGAACTAAAAGAGGAATAACAAACAAGAAGATGCAGAAATAATGCAACGCGCACTAAAGCGCGAGTAAAAACGCAAGCGTCCAGACTGAGGAGTCTACCTACGACCGTTGGTGCAGGTGTCACGGATCCAATTTTTGTTTAGCACGTGCCACGCCAGATGCGATGGTCCTTGCGAGGTTCCTCATAGTCTGGGCGTTAGGTGCAATCCATTGTTAACGCTAACCCGCAACAGGCCTCAGGAGACACCGTAACCCGAACCTGTTCAGTTTCATTTCTCTTCACACAAACATTTTCGGTTTACAGATGGTCCGCATATTTGTCGCACGTTCTTAACTATTACGGAGAAAGCGGGTGTCTGGCGAGATAACAGACTTTTCCCATGAACACGGATGCCCATATCCGGTTTTCTTTGTCGTAATAACTTCATTCAAGAGCCAATGGGCATCGCGGATCATTACCCTCACTATTCTACCGGAAAGTGCGGACGACAAATCCGCGTTCTGAGTTCAAACGGGCACACCCACACCGAGCTTTCTTCCTTGGTGGTACGAGCTAGGACCGAATAGTTCTTCTTCCGATCTTATTTGTAACAAAACCCTGACTGTGAAAAATAAATTAGATTCCACACTGAATCTTGCGTTTTCACTGCAAAAATAACGTGACACAGGCGGCACCCACACGATAGGATCTGTGACGGTGCAGGTTATAATCGGCAGGAAAGCCAATCGGCCCGGACCGAGCCGCGCGCTGATATCTCCGCCTCCTTGTGGCCTTCGCTGGAAACGGTGAAGCGCGACGCGTGCGTCGCGAGGCACCGGCTAAGCAAGCTGTCGCACAAATGGGTATTTTCAACTTATCCAATGACCCTCAAGGTGAGGGCAGGGTTTTTCCAAGTTGAGCGCCGACAATCAATGCACGCCGGTCCCAAGGTAGGGGACGCTGGAAAGTAGACAAAACTCAAATAGCACCTTGTAGCGACGCCAGCATGTGTTTCTATTCGAGGAACGGTACGGACAACCAATGATCGGACCCTATAAGCTAACACTACTTGATACAGTCTATTTAGGTTGCGATTGTCAGACAATGTTACAGTGAAGAGTACGCAACGTAAGCTTAGTTGGTGCGACTCAAAACATTTATAACGACTTCACAGATACTGATTGATCTAAAGATAAGAAACCAGTCACGAGATGTTGACTATTCTAAATATTAGGAAGGTTGGTTGACTAGGAAGGATCTTAGCAGTCCCTGAGATTCAGTTGCTAAACGGATGATAACGAACGTGAGGACAACCAACTTTTCCGTATCTGCACGCAGTAGACTATATATGTAAGGAACACTTGAATGAAATGGTGCGTGTTTGGCCTGAAGGACTTTAACTATGAAAATTCATAGATTTGTGGTGGCTCCTTAGAGCTATTGAGGGTATATAGTAAGGATGTGTAAACACCAGGTCGTCATCTTGCCCGCAGTCTGTGGTCTGGTTTCGGTAGAGGGACA